>CM075190.1:3480000-3690000 GCA_037577475.1 Chaunax sp. Z400 | reverse complement strand
CCAAGCTCTACATAGTTTAAGTTAGGTTACTATGGCAACTAATGATGGGGAACTAAACTGGGGCCTGTTTCATAAAGGACACTAAGAAAAGCCAGGATTACTTGAGGATAACCTGACTTGAATGAACTAAACAAATCAATCAGTGAGAGATATTATTTTCACAGAGATCTGGTGAATATGCTGGTCAAGGAAGGGCAGTGACATTGTTCTGGTCCAGGTAGGCTACTCCTGACAGACATGAGCCACATGTGGTCTGGCATTGTCATGCATGAAAGTGATTCCTGATTGCTGTATCCTGGGAATGACATGTGGACCTAGGACCGTATTAACAGATAGCTGTCAGTGTATTGTGGATCTGCACAAGTTCTGACGGTCATCCATTAGCAGTGCCCCCCCACATCATGACATCACCACCAAAACGGTCCACTTCCTGGATGTATGCTGCAGGATAACGTTCCCCGCGATGACGATACAAACGCCTACGACCATCAGCTCTGTGCAAGTTAAATCTGGACTTGTCACTAAAGGTGATCTGCCTCCACTGTGCAATGAGCCATAACATCTGTAACATCTGTGCTACATGTGTCTGCAGAGTTCTGACCATCATCATCATCAGCATCCCAACTGTCTGGTCATGTAAGTTTTGTGGAAGTCGTGACATCATCAGTTGTTTCAGTAGGACATTAATTAGACCCAGTAAATTATCACCTTGACCAGGTCTTTTCAATCATGCAGAAAAAAAACTCACCAACATCATGGTTTCCTCTGAAATGCACCAATGACTGTTATTTCTATGTTATGACTAAATGATGGTTATTCATGATTTAACATGTTTTGGTCGTGGGAACTTAAAGTCATTTCTTGTTTCAGTAGATTAGGGCTAGTGAAAGGAAAAAATTTGGGTTCTTAAAAATACGCGTTTTAAAAGTTGCTCAGTATATACAGTACCAGTCAATAGTTTGGACATATCTTCCCATCCACTTGAATGGGAAACTGTGTCCAAATTTTTGACTGGTACTGTATATATAGAATGCAGTTTGTTAACAATTAGGGTGCAAAACATCTGCTAAAGGAGGGAACACCTCCAACTAGTTCATCCATCATCTTCTTCACAGACATCATCATCCATCTGTGCAGATCAAGTATGTTTCCCATTCATGACTTTAATGCCTAACAAAGAAATGTATGTACATTCAGCAAAGATCATCCATACAACTCATTGGACTAAAAAGACCAACATTTGTCAGTTTTCTCATTTACAGTTTCTTCCACCACCACTGGTGCCAACATGCTTTAGTTACATACATGTTATAGTTACATGTTACACTTTTTTCTCTCCCATTTATGTTTTTATAAGTGAAGAACAGTTTGATTTATATTTATTACATTTTTTAAAGATCCTGTTCCTTTTTCCCTCATTTCTTGTCAATTTTCTTGTCAATTTCATTTCGTACAAACAATGTCAATCAATGTGCAGCTTTCTTATCTATTTCATTTATTGTCAAAGAGCAACCCATGCCATGTGGCTTTATCTGTGTGATCCTCTTTAATCTGGTTATATGTCATGGAAGCACCACAGCTGTCCTGTCCTCAGTGAGAATGTTTACCTTGTAGGTTGATCAGGGCCTCAGGATTTTGCTGAGACAGTCGACTCAGACTCTGAAGCTGACAGCACCTGTGAGCCAATCCCCAGCTGCGCTGCCACCTGCACCACACAAGTGACATCATAATCATAATAATACACCTTCTTACAGGTTCATGCACAGCTTTGAATTGAAGTTCAACAGTTCCATTCACCTCAAGAGCAGTAATTTACAATGACACAAAACAAGATTCAGAGTTAACTTCTGTCTGCCCCAAACATGCACCGAGTAGTTCTAAAACATCAGACCTGATCAGCTGCCGATTATCGCAACAAGGTTCATTAAAGTGATTGGACAGTAAGCATGTTCAGGTACACTACAGTGGTGTTAGCAGCCCCCACAGCACTTAATGCAGTGTTGGGGTAGATTTTACCTGATATCAACTAGATTAAATTTGTGACACAGCTCCTCCTTCAGTCTGTTGAGCTCCTCTCTCCGAGGAAGACTAGCATGAAGCTTTTTCGTTGCCTCAGGCTCGTTGTTTCTCAGCCACAAGCTGCAAAAGAAAAGGCAACATGAAACCACTGATGATATGGAAGCCACACAGAATCATCACCACTCTGTTCCTTTCTGAGTGCTGCCCGAATTCCGGTTTGCTTTTCTACTGCAAAGTCAGTGTGCTTTGTAGTGCATACATTCTGCAGTTAGGATTTTGTGTTGCATGCATACCTCCCCACAGAGGTCCACTCAGACCCTTGCAGCCTTGGGCATATGATGAGTGATCTATGACATGTGGACCCTCACTGGCACGTGGAAACCAGTAATTACCATTTAAGGACTAGCTTCTGAACATACTGGACCATTTAACGGCTAAAGTGCCATTCATTTCCGTTAGGAGTTGGCAGTGACCACAAACAGAGCTAAAAGATTGTGAATAATGGAAGCATGGAGGGAAGGGGTGGTGGTGGAACAAAAATAAAAATCAACTAATAACATTATATGTGACAATAACATTTAGTATAACTCTTTTTAGATGATATGACTCACTGCATATCTAAATCTATGAGTTCTTTTTCTATGCCAATCTTTTCAATAAAAAAAATAACACAATCAAGCCAATCTTTCCTGCAGCGAGTAAGAATGGCCGTGATGTCCCCAAATGCGTTCTCTGCCTCGAGATCCTCGCCAACGAGTGTTTAAAGCCATCCAAACTTGAACAACACATGAAACAAAAGCACCCGGCAGAAGCTAACTAATCTACGGACCTTTTCAACAGAAAAGAAGAGCACCTAGCCGTGCAGTCGGCAACATTCATGCAGCAAGCCAGTGTTCCTGAGCAGGCCCTGAAGGCATAATTTCTGGTCTCATACCACATTGCCCGTGCAAAGAAATTACACACAATAGGAGAGGATTTACTTCTACCAGCTACCAGAGATATTGTACGGGCATTGCTAGGTGAGGATGCTGCCAGCAAAATCAACACTGGACCGCCCTGCTATAAGTCTGTGAGCTGACGGATTAGCGACATGGTTCAGGACATGTCTGCTCAGCTTCTGGAGCAAGTGAATATTTGTCTCTGCAGCTGGATGAGCGCACAGACGTATTCAATGCTGCAGAACTGCTTTTGTATCGAGCAGCTTGTTGTGCTCAAGCATTTCTTATTTCTACCAAATTAGCCTGAAATTTGATCCCAGCTCTACATTATGTACTGTGCAGTTGTAGTGATTTGTGATACAGTGTAGAGTTCCCATTTAACCAACCTGAGGGTTGGTTCAACTCTCCTGGCCTGCTGCAGCTCCTGCTCGGGGTCTCTGAAGCCGGTGAAGGTGTAGTAGCTCTTATCCCATTTTATAGGTCTGTAGAAAGGCATTCCTGCCTTAGGTGGACTCTTAGATGTCTCTGCAATTGCTTTTAGTTCCCTTAAGTGCTCCATAGACAGGCTGCAGGATTTCAAGACATCCATCACTGTGCTCCAGACATCGTTGGTGTGCAGGGTGAAACTTACTGACCGGAACCCTGAGAGACAGAGGAGAAGTTTTAGATCTCCAAAGAGAGATTTCACAAACATTATGAGCAATATAAACAGCAACTGTACCAGAGGGGAGGTCGTCTTGCTGCACATCACTGCTGTCCTTTGTGTCCCTGACATAAAAGGTGAGCTTCATTGGCTGAAGTGAGTGTGAGCCGCGCTTCTGCAGGTTGTCCAAATAGCTGTTTAGCCTCTTTAATGAATTCTCATTCACTTCCTGTAGAGCAAGACACTAAATGTCATAAGTGTGGTGATGCCACCTCTTTCACACACTCTTTGCATGATACTAATTGGGTCTATATTCTGACCAGTCACTCAACAGTCACCCTCCAGCACTACAACTGTCTGTATTGGTGTGGTCTTGTTATTACACACACAAAGACCGTAGCACTATTGACAGTGTGAACATATCCTTGGAACAGCTCATACCAGTTTACTGGTAACTTAAGAGTCACAGTTCATTCAGATTTGTTTATGAACTAATCCATGTTATAATATATAAGAGACTTACCCGTTCTCTGGGATGTTGACCGAAGAAGTCAGGATGGACTGCAAAATAAAACGGTCTAAGTGCATTGACAGCATCTGCCCCTGACAGAGCTCTCTGCTGAACTAAATGTGTGGCCACATGTTTCCTCTCAAGCCTACAGAGAAAAAGATAAAGAAGTTAACTCTGTGTTCTATTCCATCCTGTGTGAGAAGAGACAGGGTAAAAGTATTCGTGGTTTAACAGTGCATTCATTTTTGTTTTACAAACAGGTACATGTTGGAAATGATTTCTTTCTTAAGTGGCATTAGCAAAAGTCTCTCAGAACATCCCTCAATCACACCAGGGAACATCCAAGGACCTGTTCCCTAAAGCATGCTAACAAAAAGCAGGGATAAGAATGAATGATGCTCACAATTTAGTCACGGCTAAAGCAGGTCCATAAAGGTCAATTCAAGCTCACATAATTAAACTAACTTGAGACATGTTCAGATAGTCAAGATAAGATTGCAGCAGGGACTGTAGTCAATTCAGTGGTCTGTCCACGGACCATGGTCTCTCAAAGGGACCACTGGTCACTACCTGGTGTGGTCCTTGTGGTCTGGACCAGCTGCTCAGTGGTCCGTAGTGTGGTCCTTGTGTCTGGACCAGCTGCTCAGTGGTCCGTAGTGTGGTCCTTGTGTCTGGACCAGCTGCTCAGTGGTCCATGGTGTGGTCCTTGTGGTCTGGACCAGCTCAATCACAGAATAGACTGCATCAACATACATATACAACATCTGTGCATATATATAATTTGTACTATATGTGTAGTACAGTATGTGAATCTTCTGTAAACTGTTTTGGCAACAACATGTTTGTGTTCATGCCAATAAAACTTTTTGAACTTTTTGAATTGAATAGTATTTGAATTTAATAGGATCGATTGATCGATCGACAGGGAGGAAGTAACATTGTATGTCGTCTAATCCTGGAAGGAGTGTCAACACAATGCAGTGAGTGGGAGTGCCCTGCTAAGTTGGTGTCGTATATGCATATTGATGCAGTCTATTCTTTGCTTGCTACAATGTAATGCAGTACACTTTTATACAATTTAATGCAATTTCTTTGTACCATACAGATTTTTTGGGATCTATCACACAAACTTCAAACAACGGTACAGTAAAACATTTTGTCAATTATATATATATATATATATATATAGACAAAATATTATTATTTGCAGTGTTAATACACACATATGTGTTAATTGTGTTAATAAATGTGTTAATACCAAAGTGTACCAAATAACTAAAAGTAGAGAGACTGGAGAGGAAGAGATAAGAGACTAGTGTAAAGTGGACTAGGATCACGCGATGAACCACTGAGAAACTGGTCCGGACCACAGGGACCACGTCACAGACCACTGAGCCACTAGGCTGTAGTGCCCCTGGTGGTAGTGACCATTGGTCCCTGTGAGAGACCATGGTCCGTGGACAGACCACTGAATTGACTACAACGTCCTGTCTAAGATTGTTTGCACTGAGAGGTTGAATATAGATCAAATCAATCCAACAGCAAACTGAACTGGACTAACAACACTGATGCAAACAGTCCTGTAGTTTCATCCAAAGCAGTGTTACCTGATGTTGTAACGCAAAAGGGCATTGACAGACATTCCTGGTGCTGCTCGTCTCATGGCTTCTGCTGCAGGTCCATCAGCAGTCCTGATATCAGAGCAGAGTTTACCAAAGAAGAAGAACATTAGCCTACAGCTAACAACAGCTTGTCTCATGGCTTCTGCAGCAGGTCCATCAATAGTCCTGATATCAGAGCATAGTTTACCAAAGAAGAAGAACATTAGCCTATAGCTAACAACATCTTGTCTCATGGCTTCTGCAGCAGGTCCACCAGCAGTCCTGATATCAGCGCATAGTTTACCAAAGACGAAGAATATTAAGCTACAGCTCACAACAGCTCGTGTCATGGCTTCTGCAGCAGGTCCATCAGTAGTCCTGATATCAGCGCATAGTTTACCAAAGACGAAGAACATTAAGCTACAGCTCACAACAGCTCGTGTCATGGCTTCTGCAGCAGGTCCATCAGCAGCCCTGATATCATAGTTTACCAAAGAAGAAGAACATTAGCCTACAGCTAACAACAGCTCGTCTCATGGCTTCTGCAGCAGGTCCATCAGTAGTCCTGATATCAGCGCATAGTTTACCAAAGAAGAAGAATATTAAGCTACAGCTAAAAACAGCTTGTCTCATGGCTTCTGCAGCAGGTCCACCAGCAGTCCTGATATCAGAGCATAGTTTACCAAAGAAGAAGAACATTAAGCTACAGCTAACAACAGCTCGTGTCATGGCTTCTGCAGCAGGTCCATCAGTAGTCCTGATATCAGAGCATAGTTTACCAAAGAAGAAGAACATTAAGCTACAGCTAAAAACAGCGTGTCTCATGGCTTCTGCAGCAGGTCCACCAGCAGTCCTGATATCAGCGCATAGTTTACCAAAGAAGAACATTAAGCTACAGCTCACAACAGCTTGTCTCATGGCTTCTGCAGCAGGTCCATCAGCAGTCCTGATATCAGCGCAGTTTACCAAAGAAGAACATTAAGCTACAGCTAACAACAGCTTGTCTCATGGCTTCTGCAGCAGGTCCATCAGTAGTCCTGATATCAGCGCATAGTTTACCAAAGAAGAAGAACATTAAGCTACAGCTAACAACAGCTCGTGTCATGGCTTCTGCAGCAGGTCCATCAGCAGTCCTGATATCAGCGCAGTTTACCAAAGAAGAAGAACATTAGCCTATAGCTAACAACAGGAGGAGAATTTCAGACAAAGCAGGAAGAAATCAATTCTGATGTTCATCTGTTGTGGTCGTCAATGTTAGCAAATGACATTCAAAATTAATATCCAATGATTAAGCAGCTTGGGTACATTGACTTTGTTTAGTGGTTGCTGTGTAGCTAGCTTTACCAGTTGTTTGTAAAAACAAAATATCAAACTAAGGCAAAATATAAGCGAGTTAAGTCCAAAGACAATAAGACGACTGAACCTCCGTCCAGAAGGGAGGAACTTCTCGACTTCTCAGGTTGAAGCCTCAGCGATGTTTACTTCTGTTCAATGACGGCAGGCTGGCTCCAGTAAGCGACCATTTTTTTCCCAGGATGCCAAAGAAACGTCATGAATATTAAATGAGTGGGAAAAGTGGTTCATCCAATTACAACGAACAAACGATTCTGACGTCAAACCATTTAAACGCCACGCGAGCCCCAATAGTATAAAGCTGCAGACCCGGAGGCTGCAGATTCAGGAACCTTAGGAATTTTACAACAGTACTACCTGCAGGACAAGAGGCTGAATTTTCAAGACTGTCCCCGCTCTAAAACTTTATTCCCCCCCAAACCTACTTTATTTCTCCCCACTAATAGATTTAAAGGTTTATTCCACCCAAAACCTACTTTATTTCTCCCCACTAATATATTTAAGGGTTTATTCCCCCCAAGACCTACTTTATTTCTCCCTACTGATAGATTTAAAGGTTTATCCCCCCCAAAACCTACTTTATTTCTCCCCACTAATAGGTTTAAAGGTTTATCCCCCCAAGACCTACTTTATTTCTCCCTACTGATAGATTTAAAGGTTTATCCCCCCCAAAACCTACTTTATTTCTCCCCACTAATAGATTTAAAGGTTTATTCCCCCCAAAACCTACTTTATTTCTCCCCACTAATAGATTTAAAGGTTAATTCCACCCAAAACCTACTTTATTTCTCCCCACTAATAGATTTAAAGGTTTATTCCACCCAAAACCTACTTTATTTCTCCCTACTAATAGATTTAAAGGTTTATTCCACCCAAAACCTACTTTATTTCTCCCCACTAATAGGTTTAAAGGTTTATCCCCCCAAAACCTACTTTATTTCTCCCCACTAATAGATTTAAAGGTTTATTCCACCCAAAACCTACTTTATTTCTCCCCACTAATAGATTTAAAGGTTTATTCCACCCAAAACCTACTTTATTTCTCCCCACTAATAGATTTAAAAGTTTATTCCCCTCAAAACCTACTTTATTTCTCCCCACTAATATATTTAAGGGTTTATTCCCCCCAAGACCTACTTTATTTCTCCCTACTGATAGATTTAAAGGTTTATCCCCCCCAAAACCTACTTTATTTCTCCCCACTAATAGATTTAAAGGTTAATTCCACCCAAAACCTACTTTATTTCTCCCCACTAATAGATTTAAAGGTTTATTCCACCCAAAACCTACTTTATTTCTCCCCACTAATAGATTTAAAGGTTTATTCCACCCAAAACCTACTTTATTTCTCCCTACTAATAGATTTAAAGGTTTATTCCACCCAAAACCTACTTTATTTCTCCCCACTAATAGATTTAAAAGTTTATTCCCCTCAAAACCTACTTTATTTCTCCCCACTAATATATTTAAGGGTTTATTCCCCCCAAGACCTACTTTATTTCTCCCTACTGATAGATTTAAAGGTTTATCCCCCCCAAAACCTACTTTATTTCTCCCCACTAATAGATTTAAAGGTTAATTCCACCCAAAACCTACTTTATTTCTCCCCACTAATAGATTTAAAGGTTTATTCCACCCAAAACCTACTTTATTTCTCCCCACTAATAGGTTTAAAGGTTTATCCCCCCAAAACCTACTTTATTTCTCCCCACTAATAGATTTAAAAGTTTATTCCCCTCAAAACCTACTTTATTTCTCCCCACTAATAGATTTAAAGGTTTATCCCACCTATAAGTCACTGAACAACTTTACAGCTGAGAGGCTGCATCTTAGAAAATCCAGCTTCTCTCACTCTGTCAGCTTCAGGGTTAAGTGATGGTATCTCAGTAGGATCAGTGTACAGTGCAAAACTACATAATATTTCTTCATTTATGCTATCATTAAAAATAAATGTTTTGAATTTCAATTCTCTATGTATTTGTATATTTATATCAAAACCTGAGTCTTTGTAAATGACTTTTTTGCTGTCTGTGATTATTTCTATTAATGTAAGAACAATAACTGACTTCAAGGCTTTTGTTTGTTTGTTTTTTTTTACAAATATTATCAAGCAATATAATAATGATTTAACAAGAGCAATATACTTCAAATGAATTATGAACATGACATGCTGCGTCAAAAGGAGCCAGTTGAGGTGGTTCACACATCTGATTGGGATCCAGGACGGCTCTTTTGAGGTTTTCCAGGCACGTCCAACTGAGAGGAGACACCAGGGTAGACCCAGAACTGGCTGGAGGGACTGTATATATTATCTGGCCTGGGAATGCCACCAGGTACCTTACTGTACATGTGATGGTAAACTGGACAAGAGAGAAACACCTGCTCAGTGTCCTGCAAGGATACATTCTGCAGCACAGACAGGCCATATATGATGGCCTCAAAGAAAATGTTTCATTTTTTAACAATATCATTTCAATATACCAATAAAGATTAAGGAAGCCATTATACAGGGTCCACAACCATGGTTGACATGCAGTTTATATTCACTTTGAAAGTGTAGGTGCAGGACATAAATGCTTTACATGGTTAGGCCTACCTCTGGAAAAAGAACACCACAAATGAAGTGCACTTCATCCACAAAGCTCAGTTGTGTTGGTGTTCTGTGTAGAGGTGCCTGCAGATGTCCAAAAAGGGTGTCCTGTCCTTCCTCACTGCAGGTAGATTGGCACCTGGGAAGAGGTCTTCTGCAGAAACCACTAGGAGTGCCTTACCTGGTATTTCAAGGTAGCATTGCTCCAAAAGTACACAGTAAAAGTACTACCTACTAATTGTACATGTACATGTAGCCTCTAATTGATGATTTGAACATTTTAGAAACACAAGAAATCCACCTTCCTTTGGCTCTGTAAATTCAAGTCACAGGAGATAGTCTTTTGGGCTTTTTGGGGTTTGTTGAGTCTTTCAGTGCAACACCCTGGTGTAGATGTTGTCTGACAAATAAGGAAGAAACTCAGTCTGTATTTACTGAAAATAATCCTGGACTTATTCTGCGCTCCAGAGAGCTTCATACTAAACATTGTAAGGCACTAAGTGAAGATCCTGCTCTACCTGCCATTTACAGTGTGCTCAGTTCATTAGAGTATTTTCATAGCACTGACAATTATGCTGTTGTTATCAGCACAATTTGTTACAGGGCATCGTACAGTATGAGCTTAAGTTGTTTTTTCAGTACCTGATTAAAAATGTCTGCATCTCTATGAATGGATAGGATACACAGTTTTAATTATGGCTGCACAGAATGTAAAAACAAACCAAGTGGCTTAAAAATTGATGACAACAGTGAGCAATTGGGCCTAAACACTATACAGTCGTTGTGTCTTATCCACAATCCCCCACTTATCTTTGGTGATCTGGTTGAAAGAGACAATAATCACTGGAACCTTATTCTGCTTTTGTTACAGATTGTTCATATTGTGTTCTCCCCCATCCTTACTGATGGCCTAATATGTTACCTAAAACATTTGATTTGAGACCATCATAGCATGTTCAAAAGCTTGTTTCCTGATAAGATATTAATCCCAAAACACAATTTAATGATCCATTATCCCAGATGTATTAAAGAAATTGGCCCTCTTATCCATATTTGGTGTATGAGGTTTGAGGCGAAACATGATTTTTTTTAAAAGTCTGTAAAAAATTTAAAAAACCTTACACAATCAATAGTAAAGCAACAGCAGCGTCAATTGGCTTTAAACAATGAAAATGCTTATTTTAAAAGGTTTGAGGTTGGTCCTTTAAAGATGAAAACAATAGGCAGTTTGGATGGCAGAGAATTACTATGTAAGGCATTTAGACACATGTTCATATATTTCAACTACAAATTGGGTCAGAAATTATGGCACTGAATACCAGGTTGGTCTTTTTATGAGCACTGGAACATCCCATGACCTACCTGTGTATCGTAACACATGTTCAGTGTGCTTTTATAATAGGTTACACTGTTGATACTCTGTACTTCGATGAACATTTTCATGCATACTGTATAGAGGAGAGAAATAATCATGAACATACTGTGACATTGACAAACTAACTTACTTTTGACCCTTTGATAAGAAAGAGAATGAGAGAACATATATTGTTCCACATTGTTATATGTTTGGAAAAGTGTTTTAATGTATTTATGTGGTGCATGTTTTAAAATAAATGTGTTTGAACTGAACATGTTGTCTTTCTTTTAATCAACTTTTAAGAAATTTCAAGTAACTGAGAAGAGCAATTTTTACACTATATAGTGTAAATACAGGGGTAACACTTCTGTAGTTAAAAAAACATTTTATGAGAGAGTTAATATCTAACAATACACACAAGTGTAGAGTAAAAATAGCACTGGTTAGTGTTGAGAAGTGTTACTTTTTAACTCCAAAAGGAGTCAATAACTGCTAGCGTTAGGTACCAACGCTCCAAAGGAGTTGCATCAACACTTTGTGGTTTGGACCCTTATAGACACTTGGGAAGAGTTCAAATCAATTCTGACAGTGTTAATTTGAGTATGCTGATGATACGTAATAGTCGTAGTAGTAGTACTAGTACTGGTACACTCCAGTAACTAGTCTTTAACTTACAGTTTCAAGAGTGTGCAAGCCTTCATTTTAAAATGTGCCAAATAAACCTTTTAACCTTTTAACACATTCATGGAAAAGCGAGGATGTTCCGCGTAGTTTTGGTGTTTGACCGACTCCAGATGATCCTCTCTTCAGGTTTGAGTACATGAAAAGCTGCTATTCTGCAAAGAAGCTGTTCTGGTTTATGAAGAGATGACAAAGTATTGGCCTGATTTAGAGTAGTGCCTTGTAGAATTCCATGTCTGCTGAAAAAACATGTCCCTTCAGACCCCCTGTGTCAGCCAAGCTGCTCCACAGCATCCCTCTTCAGAAATGCTCTCTTCAGACATTTTAAAGGCCTCTTAGCCACACAAGCAGGGATATGATGAAATCCCACATGAACATAACATCTAAGGCAGACAGAGACAGAGGGATGTATCTAGGACAGAACGTTGTCCTGTCTGTGGGGAGCAAGGCTAAACAGATTCTTCTCTGCTCTGCAGCTGCAGCTGGTGTTTAAGGG
This sequence comes from Chaunax sp. Z400, assembly GCA_037577475.1. Lineage (NCBI taxonomy): Eukaryota > Metazoa > Chordata > Actinopteri > Lophiiformes > Chaunacidae > Chaunax > Chaunax sp. Z400. The sequence continues at coordinate 3,677,811 of CM075190.1, read as the reverse complement.
CATCACATGGCCTCCAGCAGTGCAGGGCAGAAGGTTAAACACTGGAGACTCCCATCAGGATCCTGCTACACAGACCAGGACCTACAATGCAGCCAGAAAATGCCCTTGGATCTAATCAATCTAATCTAATTCTAATTATTTCGGTTTGCTTAGCTGCAGAGTGCCCATGCTGATCCCTGTCCTGCACCCCCAAAAGAGGGTGGGCACATGAGCATCAGAACTGGACCACGGAGAAAGGAATGGAATGGTTTGAGGACCACAACAACAAGTTCAAGGTGTTGACTTGCTAATGTGACTTGCTATCAGTAGGAAACCTGAGCCTGGGATGAAAGGCAGACACCAAGTTTCTGGTCCACAGCCCTCACTTCACACAAATGGTGCTCCTCCACTGATATACAAAACCTGTCCAAAGCGTTAGTGTGTTAAGTGTTAAGATCTTATTTTTATTTCTAATGTGTGATCTTCCCCGATCTCTGCCAGCTGTTCCTGTGCCACCAGTGGCATGTCTTTCTCTGACACTTTTGCACATTGCATCATCACTAGCACATATCAGTTGTGCTGATCTTTTAAGCTGATAAAATACTCCTCACCCTTGTTGGCTAGTGACGGGTCATTTGCTGTAAGGTGTCTTTTAAGTTTGCTCTGTACCTTTGCTTGATAGATAGATAGATAGATAGATAGATAGATAGATAGATAGATAGATAGATAGATAGATAGATAGACAATAGATAGATAGATAGATAGATAGATAGATAGATAGATAGATAGACAATAGATAGATAGATAGATAGATACAGTAGATAGATAGATAGATAGATAGATAGATAGATAGATAGATAGATAGATAGATAGATAGATAGATAGATAGATAGAGACTTTATTAATCCCCATAGAGAAATTCGGTTGTTACAGCAGCTCCAACAGAAAAAAACAGAATTGAAAAATAGAGTACACATTGACATTTAAATATAGACATGTAATACAGATAAATATTAAGAAAGAGTCCAATCTCCAGAAAACAAATAAAATAAAATAAAATAAATAAATAAAATAAACATAGATTAAAGTGTTCCGAGTGCGGATGTGCAATGAGTGGAGACACACATGGTGTGTAATAAGTGGATGGATGGATGAATGGATGGAAGGATGAAGGAATGAATGAATGAATGAATGCATGGATGAATGGATGAATGGATGAATGGATGAGTTTCTGACACAACACAGTTCAGATTGATTTGTTGTAGAGTCTGACTGGAGCTGAAAGGAGCTGCTGTAGCTCTGTCTTACACTGTGGGTGTAGCAGTCTGCTGCTGAAGGAGCTGCTCAAAGCTCCCACAGTCTCCTGTAGGGGGTGAGAGGTGTTGTCCAGGATGGGTGTCAGCTTGGTTAACATCCTCCTCTCACCCACCTCCTCCACAGAGTCCAGGGGACAGTCCATGACAGAGCTGGCCCTCCTGACCAGCCTGTTGAGTCTCTTCCTGTCCCTCTCTGTGCTTCCTTCACCCCAGCAGACCACAGCGTAGATGATCCATGATGCTACCACAGTGTCATAGAATGTTTTTAACAGAGTCCTGCACACTCCGAAGGACCTCAGTCTCCTGATGGAGACCACCTAGGCCCTTCTTGTACAGGACATCTGTGCTGTCCCACCAGTCCAGTTTATTGTTGAGGTGAACACCCAGGTATTTGTATGAGTTCACCTGTTCAGTGTCCAAACCCAGAATGTTCACCGGTGTAAAAAGGGAGGTCTTCCTGCGGAGATCAATCACCAGCACCTTCGTTTTAGTGGTGTTAATCCGGAGGTGATTGATCCTACACCAGGCCACAAAGTCCGAGATGGTGTTCCTGTACTCCAGATCGTTCCCCTCTGTCATCTCACTGTCTTTTCTTTGTCTTGCTGCTGGCGTCTACTACCTTTGCTGCTAAGCTACCACTGGATGATGAAGTTGATGGCACAGTTTCACAGTTATCTGATTCTGTTAACTTTCATGTATGCACCAGGATACCAAGTCAAATTCCTTGTCGGTGTAAATGTACTTGTCTGTGTACCTCACACAACACTCGCCTAATACATTACCAATAAATTTAAGTTGTAGTAGGTAGTACTACGTAGTCTGACCATATGCCATCTGACCAGTAACGCTGAGTCGATATTGTGACATGGGGAAAGGGGCATGTGAGACAAATTTTGATGATACCTGAGGCAGGTAATGATCAGCATTTTCTTCAATTTCTTGATTTTTCTTGTTTTTTTTTCTTTTCTTTCTTTCTGTTCTTTTGCGTTTTAACTAGTCCTACATTAATTCAACATTAAAATAGTTTTTCTTAGCATCCATCTGCTTCAGAAACAGCAGGAGTTCCCCATCCTCCCTTTGTAACACAGCGCTGCAGCCTCCAAATAAAATACTCTCTTCCAAAAAAATGTCTTGATTTTACATTTGGTGAAGTTGTGCATTTTCTTGCCAATTTCTATATTATAAGAGTGGCTGTCAATATAATTTCACAATGATTAACACATGCATATTTCTGCAGCATTATGTTGTGATGTTCCCTCTAGTAAATTTACAATTTAAATCTTGGATCCTTTTAGTTACAATTGCCCTGACACACCCTTTAGCCTTACACTACATCTCAAACATGTAACAAATGCATATGACAAGAACACTGTAACGTTGCTTATTTTCTTTGTTGGCAATGTGGCTCCATTAAGTCTCCCTGTCTGTGTTGGCTGCCATGGAGCTACATTTATTATGGAGCACAACCATTACAAAAAAGATTACAAAAAGATTCTGCCTGTATCACTGAACACACCCCTTTATGCTAATGCACACAATCTCCAATTAATTTGATACAGAATCAATCAGCCAACATTGTATCCACTGTCATAGTATTGTTTAACACTCATTTAGGGGTTCAGAGTTTGTCAAAACTAACTTTCTTTGTTATCCCAAAGTTGAATGTGAGTAGGTCAAACATCTTTTATAGTTCAGCTCTCTTATGGATAGCAGAGCCTGTTGCTATATACTGTATATTCATGGAAAAGCAAGGATGTTCCACATACATTGTGTGTCTGACCGACTGCAGCTGAGCCTCTCTATAGCACTGAGTACATGAACGGTTTACTGCAGAGAAGCTGTTCTGGTTTAAGGAGAGAAGACAAAGTATCGCCCTCTTTGTGAGTAGTGCCTTGTAGAAACCAGCAATCATAAGTCAACCAGGCTGCCCAACAGCATCCAGCACCAGAATGGCTCTCTTCAGACCTCTTAACCACACAAGCAGGGATATGATGAAATCCCACATGAACATAACATCTAAGGCAGACAGAGACAGAGGGATGTATCTAGGACAGAACGTTGTCCTGTCTGTGGGGAGCAAGGCTAAACAGATTCTTCTCTGCTCTGCAGCTGCAGCTGGTGTTTAAGGGCATCACATGGCCTCCAGCAGTGCAGGGCAGAAGGTTAAACACTGGAGACTCCCATCAGGATCCTGCTACACAGACCAGGACCTACAATGCAGCCAGAAAATGCCCTTGAATCTAATTATTTCAAAAGCAGCCACAATAGCAAACCTAGGTCAATGCTTCATTGCTTATCCTTTCTAGAGCAAAGATCTACAATCTACAGAAATACTAACACCACATTTTACTTATGCTCCCTTTGTTCACAAGTTGAAGTAAAAGATTTAAGCTTTTTTATGCACAACAAAGACTCATTACTCTCAGACATTTTAGTGAGCAAGATAATACAGTATAAGATGCTGATTAAATAACATGATAATTACTCAGGTGTGCTTTGGATTGGTCACAATAAATGGTCAAATATGTAGTTTTATCCGACAATGCAAGTCAACAGATGTCGCAAGTTTTGTGGATAGATGTACTGCAGTCATTACAATACCCTCAGCAGTGTATTTAACAGGTGGCATGAAGTTAGAGAACAGTTTCTGATAAATGGCTATTGATGCAATTAACCAACCTCCCTGTGTAAAGACTGAGGGGAGAAGATTCAGCGTTGCAGCTCTGGGTCTAGCAGTTCAGCCTCTTCTGGAGGTAAATGTGGAACTTCTCGCTTTAGCAAGACAGAAAGAATACAAGACACAATATATGAAAACAACATTTTAATTTGAACAAGTTATCATAAAGAAAGGCTTATTAAATTATAAGCATCATGGATAATAAACACAAACCCTGGTTTAAGATTCAAGGCTAGCCCAAGTCAACCAATTAAAAAAAATACAGACTGAAATCCACGTAGACAATGATTCAATATAGAGCGACCAAAAACAGACACTTTTTTATTTTATTTTATACTGACAGTTTTAGACTTTAGACTTTTTAAAACTTTAGTTTATTGTTCCCAAGGGAAAACTCTTTTCCACAGCACTGTATATGTTACACTCATCACACATGTTACACACATGCATACACTGACAGAAATACAACAAAACAGTGATGACATCTGTGAACAGACAGTAGTCCACACTCGGGTCTATTCAGCGAGTTCTACTGTTCAAGGTGATGATGACCGCAGGATCAGGCTTTTACCAAAGTGGGCCCTTCTGCACCTCAGTGCTCTGTACCGGCGCCCAGAGGGCATAGGGGTGAGATGGTGATTGAGCGGGTGTGTGATGTCCTGAGCTATTGTGGTGGTGATGCGTGCTATAGCTTTACTGTATGATTTAGGTGTAGGGTTAACCAATTACCTTAGCAGCAGTGTTGGTTATGCATGTGAGTTTGGCCCAGTCTGTGACAGCTAACATAATAAAAAAGCAGGTGGAACAGGAAGAACTTCAACCCAGTGTGAGGATAGAAATTGTTCAGAAACCTTTAAAGGCTCCTCTTTTGCCAAGATGACTGTTTAGCATCACAACTTCAAAAAGGATGTTTGCCTTCAGAATAAAGCTTTTTAGCTGTGATATAATTAGACAATCAGAATCAGAATAATCTTTATTGTCAGTATACAATGAAATCTCACATGGCTTCTCTACAGGTAGAGGAACACACTAACTTTAGTTAGAGGTGGAATATAAATTGTATATTGCAAGTTAGCTGAGGATTAAGTCATTCTGACCTCTCTGGTGAAGTGTAAATGTATTACAGCTTGATGGTGGGAGGTTACCTCTGAGTATTTTATTGGAAATATATAGTACGATTTTGAAAGACCAAAGAACCACATATATATATATATATATATATATATATATATATATGGTATATATTCCTTTCCATAAACAGCTGCCCACAAGTTGAGGCGATAACATCAATTTAGCAAAACTCAATTATTTGTCTCTGTTTAAACTGAAGACGCTTCCAAAAGTCAAAATGTTGGTATGAAGGTTCTGAAAAAAAATCACGATTCTGCTGATTTAGGGTGAATTGTCAAATACATTGGTGAACTTCAAACATTTAAAAAAATAGAAAAAGTACATACAGTGCAATTTATATCAAGATGTGACTCTTGTGCACTCAGTGATGGATCCATCTGTACACCATTCAAAACATGTGATATATAATACCTAAGAATATCTTGGTCAAATTTGTTAGAATGTGATTGAAGGCTTGGGGCCAAAGAGATAAAAGTGCATTAATCCATATTTTACAGGACAGCAGAAACTAATTTTCATCAGCAGCTGTTGTCCTGTACTGAACATAATATTTGTTTGTTATCAGATTGATCAATATGTGACAAAATTGGTACAATTTTAAGTAGAAAAATATTTACTAAATAAATAAAAATAGCACAAAATGAGACACTAGTCTTTTCATTGAACTAATTCAGAAAAGGTTTAAGTAGCCTAATCAATTATACACCACCCTCATCTGATTTAAATGTATGAATTACACTTCAGTAAACACAAGGCTTTTTCAATTCTGACAGGAACATGTCAAATGAGCTGATTTGGATTTTTCTTTTTAAACAGTAAAGCACATAATAAACTCAAAAACTTATTTCATTTTCAGAATATATAATATTATATAATACTTTTTTTGCCTCTCTGTTCTAGTTTCTGCAGGAGTGGAATTCAATGATTAGGAATAAGATTAACAATTTCTAAATCAAATCTAAAATGTTTTCATTGTGGTGTCAATCAATTTAGAAATGAAAGAGTTAATCATAATGATAGGCTGTGATTAATCAGGATTAAACACAAGTTTATTACTATATATAGTATAGTAGGGTAAGTCCCAGGCGTTGATCTGTCCATCAGACTGGTAAACACTGTCTCTTCTTTAGTGCAAGAATATATTTCCTTTCCTTGACTCAAATGGAATGTATCTAAAAAGTCAGACACATTATTTGCGCTCTTGGCCGTGTTTATCTCCAGCACATAGTCTGCATGGCTACTACCAAGTAAGTCAGCGATTTTCGCCCTCAGGTGTATCGTCTGTTCAAGGATGGCTGCTGTGAAAAGCTGTTTCCATTTTCCGCCTGGTCTCAGAATTGTGACACGTCTTCAGGTGGTGGTAGTGGGTAGTATACCACTTTATATCGCCCATCTGCTGTCTTCCCCAGACAGTTAAAATAGCTATCAGCCAGCCCACCCATGCTCAGAAAAAAACAGATACTGTATGTGTTGTCCTCATTCAGATTCTTGTTCAACTCTATGCAGAGTTCACTTATCAGCTTATTTCCTCTTGTATATCATTAGACAGGCGCTATCCTTTCTGTTTGACTAAAGTAACAGTTTATAATTCTAATACATGCTTTCTATAATAATAGAACAAGTTTGGTTGCCTTGCCTTTTACAAACCAGTTTAATTTAAACAAAGGCATAATTCAAGGCTACAATTATTCCTGGTCTATTTATTTTGGCAGCAGATATTCTATTTTAATAAATTCAACTGTCAGAATGATATCAAGGTGTTTGGAAAATAGTCAATTATTTGCCAATACTCGAACGACACAACAATTCTTTTGAAAAATGAGCATCAAATCCCTACCATTAAATTTGTAAATCAACAAAATTGTAACTTTATTAGGAATAAGTACGGAGCCCCTAAAGGTCCATATGGGCAATTGTTTTTATCTTGTGGGAACAAGATAATAACATGTGCTCACAAGTTATTATCTTATGATTATCTTGTTTGCAATAACAAAACACATTACTTGAAAAAATCTGTCTTGGTAAAAACAGTTAAGAATGTGGTTGAAAAGACAACGATTATGAATGTATGAATGGGACAATACCATTGGAATGGTATTTTTATTAAATTAAAATCCCCAGATAGTTTATGGCACATTTTTCCAGATAATTTATTAAATTCAAATGGAGGTTTAGATTTTCTTCTGAAATGTGATTATAACACCAAAAAATGACCTATTAAGCAATCCAGCTTTCACCAGCAGGTTCTCTCATACTGGCAAATGCTGTATAACAGAATTCATAACATTATCCCTTATAATCCATTCATTCATGTTCTGTAACCTCTTATCCTGTGTAGGGTCACAGGGGGCTGGAGCCTATCCCAGCTGACTTTGGGCAGGAGGCGGGGTTCATCCTGGACAAGTCACCAGTTTATGACAGGGTCACATAGAAAGACAAACAACCATCCAGACTCACATTCAGACCGATGGTCAGTTTAGAGTCACTAATCCACCTCTACTGCATGTTAGTGGTGGGAGGAAGCTGGAGAACCTGGAAAGAACCCACAGACACAGGGAGAACCTGGAAAGAACCCACAGACACAGGGAGAACATGGAGAGAACCCACACAGAAACAGGGAGAACCTGGAGAGAACCCACACAGACACAGGGAGAACCTGGAGAGAACCCACACAGACACAGGGAGAACCTAGAGAGAACCCACACAGACACAGGGAGAACATGAAGAGAACCCACACAGACACAGGGAGAACCTGGAAAGAACCCACAGACACAGGGAGAACCTGGAGAGAAACCACACAGACACAGGGAGAACCTGGAGAGAACCCACACAGACACAGGGAGAACATGAAGAGAACCCACACAGACACAGGGAGAACATGAAGAGAACCCACACAGACACAGGGAGAACCTGGAAAGAACCCACAGACACAGGGAGAACCTGGAGAGAACCCACACAGACACAGGGAGAACCTGGAGAGAACCCACACAGACACAGGGAGAACATGAAGAGAACCCACACAGACACAGGGAGAACCTGGAAAGAACCCACAGACACAGGGAGAACCTGGAGAGAACCCACACAGACACAGGGAGAACCTGGAGAGAACCCACAGACACAGGGAGAACATGTAAACTACACACAGAAAAATCCCAGGTCCCCAGCTGGATTTGAACCCAGGACCTTCTTGCTGTGCGGCCCCCATATATTCCAAAGTTAAACTAATTCATTATATACACCCTTTCAATGAATTCCTTAGATTAAGACTCAGGTTTGACAGTAATGTCTGTTCATTCTGCAATTTAGAAGCCACTTTGAAGCCACTGAGCATCTTTTCTCTACTTGCTGTTATTCCCAACTATTTTGGAAACAACTGGAAGAATGGTTCAAACAAAAACATATCTGTTGAATGTGTTGAATCTTCACATGCTGATGTAATAAATAGAATGAAATGAAATGAAAGAAACACTTGAATATCTGCTGACAACAATTCTCATAATGGAAAAATATTACATATACAAAGCCAAATATATGAAAACTTCAACCATTTTCAGTGCTGTTTAGAAGGAATTTAGATTATTTCATAATCCCCTGAAATATGTAAATTTAAAGTCTGCAAAAGAACTTCTGAAATGTGTAGTTTTACAAAGTAAGACACCCTGAATGTATTAACTTTACCATATTTCCATATTGAAGACCCTTTATATATTTAATATTTATTCTTATCTACATGTACTGTATTTATTGATTTAGTTTTTTATGCATATACACATCTTTTTTATGCAAAGCAGACAGAAGATCTAATAGCAAGATGGTTGCGGGGGAAAGGGTTACTATCTGCTCTGTGGTCACAATAGGTCTCAACAAAGCATCTGCATTAGGGTTAACCCTAACCTTTGCCTGGCCTGGTGTAAACTTATTGTCTAGGTCAATATTTGCAAGCTCAGAGGCCCACCTCTGTTCAATTGCTCCCAACTTGTCTGTCTGTAGATGACAGATGGGACGGTTATCTGTTTGCACAACACATTTCTAGCCCACCACCAAGGACTTCAGGGGTGAGGCAATTTGTGAGAACACAGGGACAAAATGTCAAAATAATAATAATAAAAATGTTATTATTATTATCATTATTAGTACATCATTCGGTAAAAACTCAACTGTAGATCCAATCACAGTCGACGGAAAACCTCTGGGGAAGCTGTCAAATTAGTAACAGTAAAGTTAGTAAAGCATTGTATGTGTAGGAATGTGTAGAGAAGGAGAGGATAAGGCGGAGAGAGATATTCGGTGCATTATGGGAAGTCCCCCAGCAGTCTAGGCCTATAGTAGCATAGCTAAAGACTAGCCTAAGCCAGCCTTTATTCTAAGCTTTAACAAAAAGGAAAGTTTTAAGCCTCCTCTTAAATGTAGAGAGGGTGTCTGCCTCCTGGACCCAGACTGGAAGATGGTTCCACAGGAGAGGAGCCTGGTGACTGAAGGCTCTGGCTCTATTCTACTTTGGGAGACTCTAGGGATCACAAGTAACCCAGCATCCAGGGAGCGTAATGTTCTAGATGGGTAGTAGGGTACTACGAGCTCCTAAAGGTATGTTGGTGCCTGACCATTAAATGCTTTGTACGTGAGGAGAAGGATTTTAAATTCTATTCTGGATTTTACAGGGAGCCAATGCAGAGAGGCTGATACAGGAGAGATATGATCTCTGATAGCAGTTCTGGTCAGGACACGTGCAGCAGCATTCTGGATCAGCTGGAGAGTCTTTAGAGACTTGTTGGGACAGCTGATAATAGGGAATTACAATAATCCAGCCTGGAAGAAACAAATGCATGGATTAATTTTTCTGCTTCTCTTTGAGATTCTCTTATTACTTATCATAGTCATTTCATCCATCAACCTAACACGCATACACGCACGCATGCACACACACACACACACACACACACACACACACACACACACACGCGCACACACACACACACACACACACACACACACACACACACACAACAAAGTTTCCAGCCTGGCTTGTACACAATGTCTTTTTGTGTTAATGTTGTTTTTGTCTTGTTTATGTAGGTAAAGTTTTGACTATTGTCTTGTAAAAATAAATAAACAATATACTGGATCATAACTCTTGTATGGTTTGTATCCTATCGCTAGATTGTTGTGAATACACACCCTTATGTCAATAGTCACTGTAACTGAAGTCATCAAATGTAGAGTAGAGTAAAAAGTGCAATATTTGCATCTAAAACATTGTGGAGTTGAAGGATAAGGTAGCAGAAAATGGAAATACTCAAGTAACGTACCAAAAAGTACAACACATCAGTGAATGGTATTTACATTACATCACTGGTTACTAGGGGTGTAAGAAAATATCGACACACTTGAGTATTGTGATATTATGTTTGTGATACTGCATCAACTCTCAAAAACTCTTAAAAAAACATTGAAACCTCCGACTGCTAGAAAACAATGTATTTATTTACAGCTATTTGACTCATTTTAACACAGATTGGATGTGTTGGTTTGTTCTTAATGCATCACAGTTTTCCTAAAATTAGTTTAAAGAAATAGTAATTCATCACTTTGCTTGCTGTATTGCTGCATATTGAATGTTAACCCCTGTATTGTGATAAATACTGCATCTCTAGATTCTTACCAGCACACAGCTCTGCTGGTCAGACACTCCAAACATTACTAAACGGAGCGTGTTTTTGATCAAAAAGAGAAATGATTCAACCTCATCAATGAACAGCTTTGATCACCATATTCCTAGAACAAGTTCAACTCTGTCTGATCAGTGATGTGGATGATTCATATCAGGTTGGGTCTTATCCAGTCTCTAACCAGCCTGATACACGACACATACTGTACAACAGTACAGAGAGTCTGTTAAATGTTTAGTCTGTTAAAGGTAAGGATGCAGGACAGACATCAGATAGATTATCGACCCGATGATGGAAAATTTAGATTATCTGCTGTTGACTAAATGACATTGTAGCTGATAAATAAATTAAATCATTTGTTATGGTGGTGACATCGTGGAAACATTGGTTTTCATATCCAAACCTTTATCATTCAGTAATTCATCCCCAACCTTTACCCAGTTCACCTGGCACTATCCTGTCTAATAATGTCTACTTGGGAGGACACCACTCAGACCAGGAAGTTTGGAACAGCATTTATTTGCTTTTATTTTGAATGAGATATTTATTTTAAACAGATGTTAATGTTGTGTGTGTTCAGTATGAAGCTAGAGTCAGGACATGGTTAGCTTAGCTTAGCTTATCTTAGCATAAAGACTGGAGGCAGTGGGAGACATTCAGAAAAAACTCTTTTCAAACACTTCTAAATGTAGCACATGTACAATATAATAAGCTGGTGCAGGCAGCTGGTAACGCTAGTTAGTACCCAACAATCTGCAGAAGAATAGATTCACTCAGGGAGTCCAAAATGAATGAATGCCACACAAGCACGTTTCAATTAAAGCTTGTATTGCAATATTTTTAAAACATAAATAACAAACAATCTCAACAAATTTTATGTAGGCCTTTCAAATATATTTTGAAAATTCCAAGTATAATTCCAAAATTCCTGAGTTGAAGATTCTTCCAAGTGGGACGATAAGGGGAAAAAATGGAGGTCAGTTTGGGTATATCTACCGCTCCTAGTGGAAGAAAGTTCAGTTCAAGTACATCCAGGGTTCACAGGGTAGCTCGCCATCGATCAATCCACTGTCCAGGAATGCAAAAAAACCCTGACCTACAACAGGTCACAAAATAAACAATTAGCATCTACAAATCAAATTCTAGGTTTTTCGTTGTACAAGGTCTCATTCATTATTCTCATGAGTTTAGCTTCAGGCAGATAACGTTTGTTGTCAAGGCTAAACAACAATCAAACTCACTTAACATTTTTCTTTGCTTTAAATACACAGACCGAAATGCATACAAATCTAAAATAAAGACCCATAAAAAGGTTAAAGTCATTTAACACCTGTACTAAAAAAAATAAGTTAGAGAAATCATTAGTATTTAATACATTTTTGTCAGATTTATCACATCAGTTTAAATAAAAGGGGCCGCTGGGCCTTTGCAGAGCTATGTGCTCTACTGTGTTGTGTTGATTTAATGACCCTAACAGACTGAATATACAGACTTCACATATTTGATCTCCATGTTCTCCATCTCCTCTCACATTTACAGCAGCTGAGATTCAGCTAGGTGATACCATCTTTGGTAGGACTTGTGGATACCTCATCCAGGAGTTTATTGGGGAAGGCTCCTATGGCAAAGTGGCAAGGTGCCAAAATGTGGAAACAGGGGAGACTGTGGCTGTGAAGATTGTCAAGGACAATACTGACGAATACCTTCACAAAGAGGTAGGTTTCTGAAGTCCATTGATTCATTGACTTAAGGTACATCCTCTTGCTTGTATGTAATCTACTCCATAAGTATGTACCATGAACGGTTGCCATGTGTCTTTTGTCCCCAGGTGTCCATGTTAGAGCTCATCGGTGGTCTGAATCCAGACAAAACAAACCTGGTCAAGTTCTTTGAGCAGTTTCAGCACCGAGGACAGACTTGTCTAGTGTTTGAGATGCTAGACACGAGTCTCTTCGACAACGTCTGTAAAGTCAGAGAACCATGGACTCTCAATGCCATCAGGCCGGTTGCAAAACAGGTTAGTGTTATTGTAATATGGAAACAATGAGGAAAACCCGAATCATAAACATTAACAAATGGAAACCTGAATCCCGAACTTGTCCTTTCCTGTTTGTCCCTGCAGCTGCTGGTGGCTTTGGATGCCCTCGAGACTGGTGAAATCCTGCATGCTGATCTAAAACCTGACAACGTCATGTTGGTCAATATGAAGGAGCAGCCATTCAGGGTAAAGTTAATCGACTTTGGCCTTTCCACTACAACCGCCGAAGTCCAGCCAGGGATGATTATTCAGCCAACTGGATACAGGTATATACATCCCGCAAGGCTCAGTCGTTAGTTTAAGAGACCTGATGTCATTCTTTTAAGCACATCCATGCCGTTCTCTTGGTCTACAAAGCTTGTCAATTGTTTCTCATCTTTGGTTCTTGTCTTCCCTCAGGGCTCCAGAAGTTGTCCTTGGCCTGCCCTTCAACCAGGCCATTGATGTGTGGGGAGTTGGCTGCATCCTGGCCTTTCTCTACCTGGCTGACCACCTGTTCCCTGTCCACTGTGAATATCAGATGGTAGGTCAGCTTCCTCAGAGAAATGTACACAACCTAGCGGAGACTTTGTGCAGAATGTCAACTGATGTGACTCTATTTGTTGTTTGCAGATGAAGCGTATCATTGAGCTTCTGGGTCAGCCGGACGACCACGTGCTCCATAGTGCAAAATACACCCAGTACTTTTTCATTGAAGAAAAAGCTGCACATGGGTCTACATGGAGATTCATGGTACAGCATTCATCTTCTCATTAGGTTGAATTGATTGAACTGTTTCATGTAAACTCCTTTAAAATGATTCTCACACACATTTTGTCTCTTTAGACCCCAGAAGAATACACAGCAGTTAACAGGCGGCAAACACAACAATGGAGGACCGTCTCTGACCAGCTCACCTCTCTGGATGACCTGGTTGATGTAAGCACTCTCTGTTGTATATGTTAAGACTGAATCAGCATGTTGTAATTACCTGTCTCTGAGAGGTAGGGACCACAACAAATTAAATGAATCTGTTTCCAAATCCAGGTCTATCCATTTAATCCATCTAATCCATTTATTTATTTTAGGAAAATGTATTTGAAAAGATATTTTAGATGGTTGAGTTAAAATAATTGTAAAAACCAACTGATGGCTCCTTGATACAAAGCTGCTCTGTCATGTGTTCAGTCTAAGGACCAATTTTAGGCTAGCTGCTTGAGAACAGATTGTTGTCCTCATTATACTATTATAAACATTATAAATAAACGCATTATAAACATATTTTGTGTGTTGTCTTACCTGCACCAGAACAGTTTGAGTTTTGCAACAGAGACATAATTCAAACTGAAAACTTGTCAGTTTAAATTTTTTCCAAGCTTGAGAATCGGCTGAAGCTTCTATCGCTGTCTGCAGATTAACTCTCACCAGAAAAGTCAGAGTGAAATGACCAGAAAACATCCAGTCCTAGAATTTAACTACTGGTGCATCTATGACCTCACGGTGAGTTTCGGTTGCTTGGCAACAACGCAGTCATAACGAATTTGTGTGAGTTGAATAATTTCTGACATATGAAGATACCTGATAATCTTCCTCCATTTTTTTCCCTTATCGTCCCACTTGGAAGAATCTTCAAGTCAGGAATTTTGGACTGAACTAAAATTATATTTGAAAGGCCTACGTATTATTTGTTGAGATTGTTTGTTATTTATGTTTTAAAGAATATTGCAATACAAGCTTTAATTGAAATTCAAAATAAATGCAAATAAATGCTGTTCCAAACTTCCTGGTCTGAGTGGTGTCCTCCCAAGTAGACATTATTAGACAGGATAGTGCCAGGTGAACTGGGTAAAGGTTGGGGATGAATTACTGAATGATAAAGGTTTGGATATGAAAACCAATGTTTCCACGATGTCACCACCATAACAAATGATTTAATGTATTTATCAGCTACAATGTCATTTAGTCAACAGCAGATAATCTAAATTTTCCATCATCGGGTCGATAATCTATCTGATGTCTGTCCTGCATCCTTACCTTTAACAGACTAAACATTTAACAGACTGTCTGTACTGTTGTACAGTATGTGTCGTGTATCAGGCTGGTTAGAGACTGGATAAGACCCAACCTGATATGAATCATCCACATCACTGATCAGACAGAGTTGAACTTGTTCTAGGAATATGGTGATCAAAGCTGTTCATTGATGAGGTTGAATCATTTCTCTTTTTGATCAAAAACACGCTCCGTTTAGTAATGTTTGGAGTGTCTGACCAGCAGAGCTGTGTGCTGGTAAGAATCTAGAGATGCAGTATTTATCACAATACAGGGGTTAACATTCAATATGCAGCAATACAGCAAGCAAAGTGATGAATTACTATTTCTTTAAACTAATTTTAGGAAAACTGTGATGCATTAAGAACAAACCAACACATCCAATCTGTGTTAAAATGAGTCAAATAGCTGTAAATAAATACATTGTTTTCTAGCAGTCGGAGGTTTCAACGTTTTTTTAAGAGTTTTTGAGAGTTGATGCAGTATCACAAACATAATATCACAATACTCAAGTGTGTCGATATTTTCTTACACCCCTAGTAACCAGTGATGTAATGTAAATACCATTCACTGATGTGTTGTACTTTTTGGTACGTTACTTGAGTATTTCCATTTTCTGCTACCTTATCCTTCAACTCCACAATGTTTTAGATGCAAATATTGCACTTTTTACTCTACTCTACATTTGATGACTTCAGTTACAGTGACTATCGACATAAGGGTGTGTATTCACAACAATCTAGCGATAGGATACAAACCATACAAGAGTTATGATCCAGTATATTGTTTATTTATTTTTACAAGACAATAGTCAAAACTTTACCTACATAAACAAGACAAAAACAACATTAACACAATCCCTATTATCAGGCTGTCGCAACAAGACATTTGACTTGTTAATTACTTCTACTTATGAAACGTTGTTTGTGCAGTAAGAGAATGGTTGATGATTGATGCAATGACAGCTCATACGTCCCCCAAACTCTTTTGTCTGCCCTCCATTAGTTACCCAAGTTAAACTACAGTCTACAGGTCAATATGTCCTTGGACAAGATACTGTACCCCAAATTACTCCCAATGGCTCTTCCAATGATGCGTAAGTACTGCAATGGTGTGAATGGTTACTACTCCAGATGAGCAGGTAGCTTCTGCCACCACTGTATAAATGTGAGTGTGAATGGGTTAATGCTGACTTGTGTGGTAAAGCATTATGAGTGGTTTGTCAGAATAGAAAGGTGCTATATTAGTACAGTCCATTTACCATTTATGAATAAAATCTGTAATCTGCAATGGCATAATTTACATAAAGCCTTAGTCAACATGTCTAGAATTATTAATTGATCAATTTATTATTATAATATAACCACAAAATTATCCCAATAGGATAAAAATAAATCCTTCAATGTAGCCTGTGAATATGGCTTAAAAAATGGATCTACAATAGAAATGTCAAAATAAAAACTGTACAGAGGTAGTTTAGTTAATGAAAATAGGTCAGCTTCAGGTGCAGACAAAGGTAGGCTCGGACTTTCCACAGAAAACAGAGTACTGTTAGGTTAAAGACCCTGTACAATTAAACATTCACCTGGGTTATCTGCCATGTCCCGCCCACCTCAATGTTAGTTTGACTGACAACAGACTCCATCTCTTAATGTTAGCCATTTTGCAGAGGGTATATTCCATGGAAATAAATCTCTCTATATCCAAGCTAAATATGTTTCTACTGCTATCCTCCAGCTTTTCATTTTCATAAATGATGTACAATTGTTAAAGACCATGCCAACGTATCTCCAGAAGATTTGGCAGCGCTCAAATAAAAAGATCGTATGTGGTCGAAAATTCTGCTTTAGATAATAAATAATAATAATAATAATAATAACTTTATTTATACAGCACCTTTCCAAACACTGTTACAAAGTGCTTTATAATAAAACATATCACAAATGAAACCATGCTAAAAATATGGAGAGTAAAACATTAAGAATTTAAAACAATAAACAGGAGATATAAAAACACTAAATTAAAAATTTAAGATAAAACTAGGACAATAAGATTAAAACAAATAGTCAAAGGCTACACAGCTCATATAAAATCAGGAAAAGCCTTACGGTAAAAATAGGTTTTAAGATGAGACTTGAACAGAGACACTGACTCAGACAGACTTATTTCCTCAGTTAGGTTGTTCCAGAGCCTTGGGCCCCTGATGGAAAAGGCTCTGTCCCCTTTAGTTTTCAGCCTAGACTCTGGAACGTATAGCAGACCTCTGCCTGAAGATCTCAAACTGCACAGAGGTTCATAAGGAATTAAAAGATCTGAAATATAGTCTATAATATAGCCATAATAAACATTTTTACAGCAGGTACAGTTTAAATTTGGAGAACCATGAAACCATGAAAACACCATGAAATCAAGATTGTATAAGGATTATATTTCCTACATCGATGAAACAGTATTGTCTCATTGACCCTATTGCAAACAACCCTTTTCATGGAGCACATTTATTTCAAATGAAGCATTTCCTCATTACACTGCACAGAACCTGGTTGACTGAGATGACAAAGAAGATGATAAATACATTATACATGATGAGGAACACATCTAAAAGTCTTGGAGGGTTATGGAGGGAATTGTATGAGAGAGATTCAAACCCTCCCCTATAAAAAAAAATTATTAATATATTTAATATATTTATATATTCAACTGTTCCAAATCCTGGAGCTGCATTTTCCCACCAAAATGAGGAGGAAGAGATAAATTCTGATCTTTAATGAAGGAAAAGGCTAAATGGTCAAATTATAGTTGCATTATTGTCTTGGACAATTGGTACATTGATTGCAGTAGTTGACATTTTTGCCAGGTGATTTGTCAAGGATTCAACAAACTAGTTTGCTGAGTGAAGAAAAACAAATAGCCTATATGTTGGCAGACCATAATTGTTTAACACATACCATTATTTTTCTTTATTTACAGGTTTTAAATAGTTAATAACTACTGTAATGTGGTTGTGTTAAAAAAAACGGCAAAAAATAAAATGTGATACTAGTATTAGGCTTTAATACTACTAGTATTAGGAATTAACAGTGTTAATTCATGTGGTAATTGTGGTGTAATTAATTGATAACAACAGACTTAATAAATAGTAATTCATACATGACTCAGTCTAATAATCAGATAGACTCTTCATTAGTTGCTGATGTAGTAAACACTAATGTATGGCTTACTTCCTCATGAGTCATCCATTAACTCGTGATGATCTGTGCATTAGTTAAGCATTAATGTGTGCATATTAGTGCACCTGTATTGTAAAGTGTTACCCATTATTTCAATATATCAAAATCAAATGAAATCCCAGGAACCTTTTAAGAATAGAGGATGAATCCGTATTAATTCAGCGATAAATCTGACGTCTAACACATAAACATAACATGCGCTTTCACCTTGGTTTCAATGTCTGGCTTCGATGTAGATCGAACATTTCTGCCTCATAAAATGTGAAAATCCTGATTCAGTCCACCTTTGCTGTCTGGTGTCGTTATTTAACAACACAAACACAATTGCTGTGCCATAGGCCCTCCTCCTGAATCTGACCACATCACGGTCACGGTGAGCCTATAAAACGTTGACAGGACGCGCGGTGACACATGTAGCCACGGGCCGCGCACTGACCCACTGCGGCGTTGTTCCACTGACAGCTGAGCTTCGTTCTCAGGACGCAGACATGGAAAAAGATGCCAGACCCAAGTGGGACAGTCCCGTCCAGTTTCTGCTGGCATGTGTTTCATATGCAGTCGGACTAGGAAACGTCTGGCGGTTTCCATACCTCTGTCAAATGCACGGTGGAGGTAAGTCACTGCTGTCAAACTGTGAACTACTTACATAATAAATATCAATGAACAGGTTGAGTTAATCTTTCACACCAGCGGTGTTCTGTCAAAACACCGCAGTAATGAGGCGTGAACTGATTCACTATGTTTTTTAACAATGCTCATTTTAAACAGGCATCATGTTTATCTTAAACAAGCTGATATACTGTATATATATATATAAATATAAATATATATATATATATATATATATATATATATGTATATATATATTATATAATATATATATACATACATATACATATACATATATATATATATATATATATATATATATATGTGTGTGTGTGTGTGTGTGTGTGTGTTAAATCTCAGAAAGCTTCTCATAAGTTGTCAACATCTATGGAAATCCTCCAGAACTGTTTATGGAACACTAAACTAAACTCTGTTCTGGTCCTTGGTGGCATTTAATTCCTTAATAGGCAAGAGTCATTCTCTCATAACTCATTTTCCTTTAAGATTTTTAACATGATTAGCATCACAGTTCAAGTCGTTACAAGACTTTTTTCTTCATAGTTCATAAGATAAGAGCTCGCTTGTTATTTTTAGCTAACGATCCACAAATTGCAATGCTAATGATAGCTTATTGATCATCTTATTGATCATCTTATCGATCATCAATGTTAGTTTCAGGTTTCCATGACATCTGGTCATGAAAACCTGAAACTTCTCACTGTTCCGATATGTTTCTGTTATACACAGGGACACATAGAAGATTTGGTCTGGTTCTCAAAGCAGCCCCTGAAGATGTTGTGTAGTTGCTCACCTTTTGCGCTGATGTCAGACAGGTGTATGTTTTAGGTCAGGGGTTCCCAAAGTTTTCACCCACTGTCCCCCAAAATAACAGTGCCAGAGACTTGTGACCCCCACTGTCCACAGAGGAGGTTGAAGCATACAAACATTAAGCGCACACGCAATAATAGGCTTATTCAAACACACAACACATTTTTATTTGCATAGTTTTATTTTAAATGTAACTTCTGTTTATCTTTTGTAAGAATTATAGCTAACAGACTATTTGTAATCATTTCATTCATTAACATTTATTTGATTTCTGGAAATCATCTCCCGGCCCCACCATTGGTGTCTCGCGACCACCGGGGGGGTCACGACCCCCACCTTAGGAACACCTGTTTTAGGTCGCTGTCATCACTTACAGCCACATGAGTTTGAATCTCTTGCCTCCATGCAGACCATCTAATATTGTGAAACTTCCCTTGTTTAACAAAGTCAGTGCTTTTCTCACCACATATCTTCTTTCATTGTTGTTGTTTCGTTGTTCTTTTTGCCCCCCTTTCTATAAATAAAAGCTTAGTAATTTTACAGTGGAGTGAGGAATTGTCTGGCTATACAGGACCAGGCAATCAGCTGACTTAGAGCAGTTCTCAAGACTGTGGCCGGTACACAGAATATGCATAACAGAATCCCCGATCACCGCCGTCTCACGCAATTTGGGAACAACCCTGTTGTAAACTCCAACTGACTGCAGCTCTGTGTGCAGACCGAAAACAACTTCCACTCATTCAATAAACCACAACCATGGGAGAGTTGCAGAAGCCCCTTTACTCTGTCCTGTGCCGTTCAGTCCACACCTTAATTAATTAATGAGTTAAACTCTCCATTGTTAGATACAGATACAATGGTGGTACGCTAAAGTGCTTCTTGTACTAATATATGGTGCACATTGTTTATTTTGACGCACATGTTCACCTGTGCTCCCCTGGTTATAAGCCAGAAAGCTTGTGTCCTCGCTTGGGTTGAGGAACAGTAACAATATTTTCTTCTTTTTAAAAAAATGTGACATAACGTTTGGTGTGCTAATGGGTTATTGAGATTAGCTAGAAGCTAACAGTGAACTATTTAAATTAAATGACATCATTGAGTTTGATGTTACAATATTTAAAGTAGTTTTGGACATGGGTAACTTTAGCGGAGTTACAGAGCTAACTAAAACTGAAGGTGTAATTACTAGCTTTTTAGCTGTAGCTAAGTGAACAAATATTCAATAATATGTTAACTCAAGTATTTTTTCACAGAGTCCCTGATGAGAGCAAAGATGGAGGATAGTGAGGACTTGAATATGACCTCACTACATCTGGAAAATATTATGTGTGAGGGACATAATCCTGTATCTGGCTATAAAGTATAAAACTCTCATTTCAAACTTTTATTTTGTCTTTACTCAGGTTGCCTTTGTTTTATGATAAATTTAGTTTGAAAATCTGATAGAGTTTAGTTTACATGTAAATAGAAGAAACCAGGAGTGTGTCCTCTGTGACTTGTGTAAATGAATGCTGTAGTAGGTAGTATTATAGTCAGATGCACCAGTCATACGCTGAGTTATACGATGACATAGTAACATGGGAAAGGGGGCATGTGAGACAAATTTTGATGATGTGTGAGATATGTGATGGTCTGCATTTTCATGATAAGTTTTGTTATTTGGAATTTAATTAATTCTATGATGTTAGCAACACCAGAATCTCTTTTCACAGCAGCCCAGCTGAGAAAAGGTGGCTGTACAGTATTTATGAACAGGTATATGCAGGAGGCCATTGAACCTTCAGTCATTCGTCACATGACAGTTTATTTAAGTACACAAATCTACAACAATCATCAGCAGTTCTTTCCCTTTTCCTCCTTGGTTGTGCGTCACACTATTGGCCCAGGAACAAAGCACCCAATCCAATACTAGTGCTGTTTTTGTAAATCAATTAACATACATAACTGCTTAGAGTCATTTTACTATGTGCATAGTGACATTTAATTACATTGTCACTTACTGTGTCGTGGTTGTGCATATTATAAGAGTTTATGAGTTATGACTTATATTTTTATATTTGGACTGTAAGAAAATACCGAAACACTTGAGTGTAGTGAAATTATATTTTGAAATTCTGTATTGGTTATCAAAACCAGTAATTTACATGTAAAGATTTGTGGCAGTGGTTCATTTTGTGTTGTCCACTCTAACATAACAACAGCCACTGACACAGGAAGTCGTAACAGCCAGTGCGGTCAGATGGCCCCATCACCACCAGGATACAGATGAAGGACGACAAGGAATGGATGGATAGATGATCTGAGGAAGACATTTGTCACAGACAAAGCTAGTGTTCAGTGAAATTTAACATATGAGCTAGTAAACAGTATAATAAGTAGCAACCAAGAAAATTGTTGATAAACAAGTTAAAAATAAGTCTTTAAGAGTGTATCAGTTATTCAAGATAGATAGATAGATAGATGATAGATAGATAGATAGATAGATAATAGATAGATAGATAATATTGTATTTAATGGGTTGTATTTAACGGGAAAGAAATATGTGTGAAAAACAGACCACAGACACATTTAACATAATGACAAATGTTAACATAACATAACATCTTTGGGAAGAAATGGCTCTTTTCATGCAAAGTAAAGGAAAACCCTTGTCTGAACTGTCAGATCCAAACTAGCTGTGGGCCCTTAACTCAAAATATCCATCAGTCTCAGAATATAACCTCCATTACTGTGGGGAATATACATAATTCTATCTCGTTATATGAAGATGACATTTTACTATATCTTGGTAATGTAATATCTGATTTACCAAAAGTTATGGAAATTTTTACTCTCTAGTATGTAAGGGAAATTCTTCCTTGCCAAATTTTGAGAGTTGCTAATTCTCTGAAGAATTACAGACTCGGTGTGATGAACCAGATCTCTTTAATACATGCAGCATGGAGGGAAGACCTGAGGAGAGTGTTCCCTCCCAACTATCAGATTCTCTAAGCTTATATACACTCAGGGACCCACAAGACAACAGATGCATACTTCATTACAGCTGTAAATCATGTCTTCCACAAAACAATAGAGCCATCAACTGTCCTCTGATCTGAACACCTGACCACTTTAGGCACAGAGAATTGCCCTCATGTGAAACTCCTGATAAGAGAATTGCCCTCATCTCCTGATCACCCCGCCTTCCAGGCAAAGAGAATTGCCCTTCTTCTGAACTCCTGTGCAGACATGCAGAAATGTTCTAATTCATACACAGATTTCTTCCACATTCCCCCCTTTTGACACAAAATGTCAACACAACATACTTAGGGATTACTTTAAAATCTTTTTTTGAATGATGTAAACTTATGTATGGTTAAAATATCAGAGTTTCTGTTATCTGATGCTACTCTACAGTCATTTACTTAATTTTCATGACAAGTAAAACAAAAAACAATCAAAGACTAGCACCGTGACATTCCCATAAATTGGCCTGTCCCATTTGAACATAAACAAATATGGTGTGAAATACGATGGTCGATGGGGACTTTAGTTGGTTCTGCATAAGTAGAAGTTAAAGGGACAGCCTGTAGTAGCATATGATCACAGAACCATTCTATACAGGATAAATACACAGTTGCTTGATCTGCTGTATGACCATATAGGTTTCTACTGGCATTATACCATGCATAGTCAGAAAACTAAACTTGCAATACTTTCGTGTGTTATCGTCGATGTGAAGACGGTTAGCAAAGTATTGCTATTGCTATAAGTATTGGTGAGTTTTGGTGAGTTTTGGTGAGTTTTGGTACACCACTCTAAGCAAGGACAATGTTTCACCTCAAGTTGGAAAAGAGAGTGCCAATTTGTTGGAGGACTATGAACAGCCACGACAGTAGTGTTAGGACCGTACGTCTTATTTTTTAGTCAACCATGAAGGAGTACCAACTATTTTTGTCTTTATAATAATCAATTAAGTCACCCCCATTAAACCCCCAAGGTTTCCAGTCATTCTGTTCGAACAATTGTCTTTTTTCCCTGATCAACCGTTCCGTTAGGGTCATTCTGGTATCTTCTTCTATGGTTGTCTTTGGATCTTTTGTGCCACTACTTCTTTCTGAGTCTTTGTGAAACCTCATTGGTAAGAGTTCATTCCCATCCTTGTGTGATGGATGGGATGTATGAGTATCAGTATACATGACATCTGTTTGGCTAGTGAATGCATATGTATCAGTGGGTGGTGTGGTGCGTATGAATATATGAGGATGTTTGGAGTTCAATTATTCCCCGGTTTAAGCTTTGTTGGAATAGCTGTCATCTTGCTGCTCAGCTGCAGACCAGGCTTGGACTATGAGGATTGTGATGACCAATCGCACGATGACAACTGCAGCAAAGATCTTCCACCAGAAGCCATTCTCAACTCCCCCTAGGCTGGGTCGTCTCCTTCTCGGCAGAGGCATCCCTGGGAAACGGCTTACACTGGGATGTATGTATCCACGTGTCCCTCTCAGCTATCCGGATAGCAGTAGGAGTCGTCAACAGCACCTGGAATGGTCCTGTCCACCGGGGCTGACGCCAGTGTTTCCTTCGAAGGTCTTTGATCACCACCCAGTCTCCAGGCTGGATGTTGTGGAGTTGTACCACCGTAGGCTCAGGAAGGGCAGCTTTTACCTTGGGGAAGATAAGCTTCAAGGAATGGCACAACAATACCTCAACATATCACCATCCATTCCTGTGAATGTTAACCTATTTTGACAGGCTGTTAGTCATTCGCATAGGACGCCCAGTGAGTATCTCATAAGGAGAGAGTCCAGTTGATTTATGTGGGCGACCTCTCATAAACATTAATGGCAGTGGTAAAACTTCAACCCATGATAGTCTTGTTTCTGCCATTAGTTTTGTTAACTTTATCTTAGGGTTTGGTTAGCCCCTCCCACTGCACCTCTGCTAGCTGGATGATAGGCACAATGTGTTTTCAGATTTATCTGAAGGCTTTCTGAAAGGTTTTGAATTACAGTGTTGAGAAAATGTGAGCCATTGTCACTGGTCAACTTGGATGGAAGTCCCCATCATGGAATTACTCCCCTCAATAACGCTTTTGCCACTGAGATAGCTGTAGCATGTTTACATGGGAAGCACTCAATCCATTTGGAAAACATTTCAATAATAACAAGACAATATTTATAACCCCTACATGGAGTAAGTTCAATAAAGTCGAACATCAAATGTTCAAAAGGACCCTCAGGTTTAGGATGGGCTGACAGGGGCATTGGTGCACCTCTGCCAACATTGTTAGTTGCACAAATAACAAATTTTTTACAAATGGTTTCAGCAAAAGTTCAAAACCCTGGCGCGTACCATAATCTATTTCAATATCCATCATCCCCCCTTTTGAAACATGGTCAGGACCATGGGTCAATTTTGCCAAAAAAGGGAATATGGATTTTGGGAGAACTGGGAGGCCATTCGCATCTACCCAGACCCCAGATGGGATAATATTACACCCTTTCTTTTTCCATAATGCTATTTCCCCAGCATCCGCTCTTCCTTGAAGTAAAGAAACATCATTAAGGGAAAACACATCATGCTGGACAGACAAAGGCATCTGTAGAATGGGGGAGGCAGGTGAAAGAGCAGCTGTTCTTGCAGCCGCATCTGCAGCTGCATTACCTTGTGACACGGGATCGACAAAACCTGTATGAGCCTGACATTTGCATACTGCTACAGAGGCAGGTAGAAGTAATGCAGACAAGAGGTTAATGATAAGACTTCTATGGGCAATGGGTTTCCCTGTAGAAGTAAGAAAACCACAATTTTTCCACAAAGCATGGAAGTTATGACACACATTAAATGCATATTGAGAATCGGTATATACAGTGATGTTCTGTCCTGCTCCTAGAATGAAAGCACGAGTTAATGCATAACCTCAGCTGCCTGAGCAGACAGGTGCTCAGGCAGTCTAGCACTTTCAACTACATCATGATCAGTACATATGGCATAGGAGACACAAGGGGAGCCATCAGTAGGATTTCTCATGGCAGAACCATCTACAAAGAAAACAGAGTCAGGGTTAGGAAGGGGAGTGTCAAATAATGCATCACGTGGTTTTGACACAGTGTCAACCACTTCCAGACAGGAATGTGGTTCTCCATCTTCAGCTGTAGGGAGCAAAGTGGATGGGTTAAGGACATTACAGCGCTTCAGGGTGACATGCCACATGGTTAATAGGACATTTTGCCAATGCAATAGTCTCGCTGGGGTTAAATGAGCCATTTTTGCCTAAAGGATAAGGGAGTGGACAACATGCAGGACATGAACAATAAGAGGACACATAGCAACAATGTCGGCTGTGGCCAACACTGCTTTGGTAGCAGCTGCTACAGCTCTTAGGCATGCTACCATAGCCCTCTCTGTGGTGGAAAGATGTTTTGAATAATAACCGGTATCGGTCGCTGTTTGTAACCATGGGACTGGGTAAGAACTGCTGACATAAACCCATCACATTCAGACACAAAGAGATTGTAGGATTTGGTCGGGTCTGGAAGTCCTAAACAAGGGGAACTAGATAAAGCTTGCTTTAAGTCAGTAAAAGCTGTCTCTGCCTCAGGAGTCCAAGTCAAGAAGTCAGTCATGGCCAAATGTTTGCCCCCATGTGTGATGTCATACAGGGGTTGGGAGATCTCCGCAAAATCACGAATCCATGGACAGCAATAGCCTGCTAAGACCAAAAAGGACATCATTTGTTTTTTCATTTGTGGTTTTGGAACATCCAAGATGGTCTGGATACGGTCCGGACCTAATTGACGCCCCTCTGGAGTGAAAATATGGCCAAGATAACGCACTGATTGTGCCACAAACTGCAGTTTGTCTTTTGAAACCTTGTGACCATTTTCCTCTAGAAAACAAAGCAGAGACACTGTGTCAGTCTGACAGTCTTTTTGTGTAGGGGAACAATGCAAAAGATCATCAACATACTGAACAAGTGCACTGCCACACGGTGGCTGCCAATGCGACAGGTTTTCAGCCACAGCCATAGCGAACAGACTGGGACTTGAGGCGAAACCCTGTGGCATTTGCGTCCATGTGTAACGTTTACCATTGAAAGTGAAAGCAAACCAGAACTGTGAGTCAGGATGGACAGTGACATTAGTGTTGCAACATTTGGTACGGTTGGGGCTGGATGTTGCACAGCTTCATTTATTGCCCTGAGATCTTGGACTGGTCTCCACCCCCCATTTGGTTTCCTTACAGGCAAGATGGGGGTGTTACATGGTGAATTAGGACATTCCACTATGGCACCTTGATCTATGAGAGACTGAATGACAGGGGCAATGCCTTGCACTGCTTCTGGGCTAAGTGGATATTGTCTTTTACATGGTCTAAAAGTTGGCTTTGGCTCAACAATAACAGGAGTTGCACCTTTATATTTCCAAAATCAACTTTGCTTCGAGCCCACAAGTTATCAGGTACTGTTTAAAGCAATGCCTCCTCTTCTGCAGTCAATGGCATAAGTGTAGCATTGTGTGTGTATGTGCGTGTGTGCACAGTGCGAACAACTGCTCTCTTGATTCCTAGCGAATATGATGTGATTTTTGTCACATTAACATCCTGCACATTAAGAATCAACCTAGGGGGTATTTTAGAGTTAGTTAACTGTACATATTGTTGGTATGTCATAATTGGTTTATCAGTGCCTTCATTTGCTTCTAATTGTGTGTGTATGTGTGTGTGTTTATGTCTGTGTGCTGCTCAATGCTCCGACCTGCCTCCGCTGTCTCCTATGGTTGTGCCAACAGCAGTCCTGGAGAATGAACAGAGAGTCCTTCAGGAGGTGCATGTGGCCAGGAGTCCCCAGTACCTCGCCTTTCTCTTTGAGTTGGCCCAGGAGTAGCACAGTCACGTGAAATATATCCGTAGTCTTCACATCTGTAGCACCTCAACTTGTCTCGTCAGTGTTGTTGTATTTTCCTTGATGTGCTGGGTGTGGACCCAGTCTCCTTCTCCCTCTGCTGTTCTGATGAGATTGTCCTCTTTGTCCAGGAATCTGTGGGGCCCCCTGCCTCCTTCTGTTTAGTGTTGTGGGTCTCAGGCCAACACACCCTCAGGGGAAAAGCAGCACACATTGCATCATACATCATACATTCATCATTGTGATAAAATCCCTTGATCCAACCGATGGACTGGTGGTCCAGTTGGCAGGTCGGATATTGGTCCAACGAAGCTTGAAACATCTGTGACAGACAGCTTCTACCTCCTGCAGGGTTGGATTATACATAGACAACAACTGTGGCATTGCTGTGACCCATTTCTCACCTCCAGTCTTTTGTGGATCAGGCAGTTCATCGGCAACCTCCTTCAGTTCATCTGGCTGCCATGGCCTGTATACACTCACTTCGGGGTCCCAATGGTGGGCCTGTGCATGCTCACCCGATGGCTGCTGTTGGGGGTTGGGAAACATCATCATGGGCATCTGGTGTACACCACCTCTGTCCCCTTGGCTCCTCAGCCAGTAGTCGAAAGAAGCTGCTATTGGAGAGGCAGACTTCTTGGGAGAAGCAAAGTTAGGCTGTGTGTCTTTAGGGGTCAGAGAGAATGTGGACAGGTCAGGGTACAGTAGCTTCCCCTCCCCCTCCCCTTCAGAGTCTTTGTGGAGTTCTTTAGCTGCAGGGTGGTGTGCACATCTTGTGGAGGAGGTGTCTTTTGATAAGGGGGGGCTGCAGGCATGGACACAGCATATGGAGGAGGCAGAGCCCTATCTTCTCTTGCCCTACGTTTTTTTCCTCCCTCTTTCACACATACTCTCATCATTCATTTCTTGTTTTAACATTAATCCTGCCAGTGATTTTGCTTGTCTCAGTTCTGCTTCTCTTTCCCACTTTTGGAAAGCTGGCCAGTCCATCTTTTCTTTCCCTACTTTCTTTCCCTGTTCTTTTTCTTCCAACATTACTCTACACCTTCTTAAACAATCCATGCTTAATGTGCCTATCAATGGAAAACCCCCTGGGTGATATGGTGCCAAAGTGGAACGTTTTCAACCACTTTTAATTTCCCAGTTTTGTTCCCCATGCTTTATCTGACTCTGGGACAGGTGTGCTTAAACTTTCAATGGGCTTATCTTTCACACATAATTCACACACTCACACTGATCTTCCCATACAGTGTATGGTCGGATCTTATCAAACACACACTACCTTTGCGCAACTCATTCAGCCAGGTGGTTTGTATGACACATACGTTCAGAGCAACACACCCCTGTAGTATACAAGATGTATACTAGACACTGAAAGAGTCACCACAACGTTTATACTTGATATTATTACTCTTAATATATTTTACACTCATATGCCCATTTTATAGAAGTGGGACATACTATATATATATATATATACAGTATATATAATATATTATATTATTTAATCAGTTTTATATCCAACACTTTTACTAACTTATCTGTGAGGATTATCTAGAACTCCTCCACCCTCTTACAATTTTTCATCACATCACCCATAAACTTGAATGGGAAACTGTGTCCAAATTTTTGACTGGTAGTGTATATATATACAGTATATATATCAAAATATATAAGGTTTCTCACATTCTTCACTTATAGGGTTACAACAGCCTCTTGCTGTATGGTATAGTACAATTTTTTTTCCACTCTTTTTTCACTCAAAAGTTTCAATACCACGAAGGAATTACATGAGCATCAATAGAGCATCATGTGATGTGTTTAAGGCCGATGGGTCATGTGATGTGTTTAAGGTCGATGGGTCATGTGATGTGTTTAAGGTCGATGGGTCATGTGATGTGTTTAAGGTCGATGGGTCATGTGATGTGTTTAAGGTCGATGGGTCATGTGATGTGTTTAAGGCCGATGGGTCATGTGATGTGTTTAAGGTCGATGGGTCATGTGATGTGTTTAAGGTTGATGGGTCATGTGATGTGTTTAAGGCCGATGGGTCATGTGATGTGTTTAAGGTCAATGGGTCATGAGATGTGTTTAAGGCCGATGGGTCATGTGATGTGTTTAAGGTCGATGGGTCATGTGACGTGTTTAAGGTCGATGGGTCATGTGATGTGTTTAAGGTCGATGGGTCATGTGATTTGTTTAAGGTCGATGGGTCATGTGACGTGTTTTAGGTCGATGGGTCATGTGACGTGTTTAAGGTCGATGGGTCATGAGATGTGTTTAAGGTCGATGGGTCATGTGACGTGTTTAAGGTCGATGGGTCATGTGACATGTTTTAGGTCGATGGGTCATGTGATGTGTTTAAGGTCGATGGGTCATGAGATGTGTTTAAGGTCGATGGGTCATGAGATGTGTTTAAGGTCGATGGGTCATGTGACGTGTTTAAGGTCGATGGGTCATGTGACGTGTTTAAGGTCGATGGGTCATGTGACGTGTTTAAGGTCGATGGGTCATGTGACGTGTTTTAGGTCGATGGGTCATGTGACGTGTTTAAGGTCGATGGGTCATGTGATGTGTTTAAGGTCGATGGGTCATGTGATTTGTTTACGGTCGATGGGTCATGTGATTTGTTTACGGTCGATGGGTCATGTGATGTGTTTAAGGTCGATGGGTCATGTGATGTGTTTAAGGTCGATGGGTCATGTGATTTGTTTACGGTCGATGGGTCATGTGACGTGTTTTAGGTCGATGGGTCATGTGATGTGTTTAAGGTCAATGGGTCATGTGATGTGTTTAAGGTCGATGGGTCATGAGATGTGTTTAAGGTCGATGGGTCATGAGATGTGTTTAAGGTCGATGGGTCATGTGACGTGTTTAAGGTCGATGGGTCATGTGACGTGTTTAAGGTCGATGGGTCATGTGATTTGTTTAAGGTCGATGGGTCATGTGATGTGTTTAAGGTCGATGGGTCATGTGATGTGTTTAAGGTCGATGGGTCATGTGATGTGTTTAAGGTCGATGGGTCATGTGAAGTGTGCTATCTGTGAAATCTTGTATTTACCAAACACTTTCATTTCTTGTATATGAACTTCAAAAATAGTGTACTTTCAATCTTTTCATCAATTATTTGATCCAAAGAAAATTAGTTACCAAGTGATTTGGTACTCGAATAATTGTTTTCCATTTTTTTCTGCTTTTGATATGACTCTTCGAGTGCCTGTTCTAAGCCTGCTTGTTCTGAATGGGCTGTTTGCTTGGCCTTTGGTATTGCTGGTTCCAGCTTTATGAGAAACAAGTTTCCAACCCTACTTCATTCTTCCTTGGGCCCTCAACAGTACACCTGCCATGATATAGTTACAGTATGCAATGCAAGAGTCTACACGTCATGATGGTGCAAAATCTGACACGAACATTTTATTGCCTCAATTAATAAATGACTGCTACTATCAGAAACATGTTCCACATGTTAAAAATGTTTGTCGAGGCAGCTGGTTTTAGTGCATCAGGATACTCGTAACTGTGTCTATATGCAAACACATAGGTAGCTTAACACTAAAAAAAAACGGAGCTGAAAATGTCTTTGTTGAAATGGATTAAAAAAAATAAAAACAGAGGACAAGGAAGAAACGGCGATCAGTACAGTGCATCTGACTTTTGAACAAGGGACCAAGTTAACGCTTTGTAAAAAAACACGATTGGCTCATTATGAGAGAAAGAAGATTGTATGACTGAACTGACTGCTATTAACTGAATGGAATTAGCGTGTTATAATGCACTTCAGACATCAAACGTGCAAACAACTAGGCCTCTGGAAAAATATCAATACATGCAAAGAATTACTTCCCAAATATAATAACCAAATATACAATCATCCATAAACTGTGGGCATGTATGTCTTACTGTATGTGATGACAATGACAAAAATACAAGTAAAGTGGGATCTAATACCAATATATGGATCCAAATATAAATATAGCGAGGACACATCCAGCTCAGTGCTGACTATCAGGCAGATATGTAGCAGCTTTGGATCTGCTGGAAGTTCAACATGGGTAAACATAGAGGTTGTTGTGTTTGTTGTATCAAACTACTGAGTAGCTTCAACAAGAGGCAAGAGCAAAACAAATCATTATTTTAATTATTTTTTGTTAAGAACTGTTGTTAATTGCTTGTTAATTGGGTGGCTGTGAGTAATAGTGATGTCCCTTTGTCATAAGTATATATGCTTATTAAGGAATATTCTTTTATCCCATAAGAATATGTGTGTGTGTGTATATATATATATATAAAAATGTAGATCACTTTGAAGACTCTCATCTGATTGCTGTTGTAATGATTGCTAAGGTGGCTGTAATGTAGGAAAAACAGACTGAAGCTGTATGTTGGTGTAAAGCAGTGGCCAGTGCCGTCATGGATAGAGGTGAAGGAAGACAAGGAATGAATGGATAGCTGGCCGAAAAAGACTTCTGTTATAGTAATGCTAATGAAAAATGAAATTTAAAGTATGAAAGTAAATAGTATCACTTTAAATAGCACCATATAACAACAAAAGTTATATCATTCCACTCTCCAAAAGAGCAGACTGTACTCCATATTTTACAATACCCAATAGAGAGAGACCCAACAATTCCCCCATGAATAAGTGTTTGGTCTCTTAAAGCACATAGCTACAGAGAAAAACACCCTGTCATCAATTATACTGTGTCTTTTTAACAAAAAGGGTCCATAGTTATTTACAAAGGATCTGACATCTTGTGGTAAATTCATGGAAAGCTTCCTGACTCAAGACTGATTGGTACTAATTATAGATGGATGAACACAGCAATAAATTCAGTTTGATGAATTACAAATATTTTAATCAATAGATGACTTATCTGCTTCATCTGTAAAATGTGTCAACAAATCATAAAAGTACATGAAATGAAGATCATACAGTCCTACATACAGGAGGATATAGTTTCCAAGTATAAGTACATTTTACTTGGGTTTCATGGAGCCTGTTGTTTAAGATCTCAGTCCTTTCCTCTCGAGACATTAACACAACTCAACTGACTACTGTCACCCAACATGATATCTATTTACTCTGTTTGTTTGTTTTCAATCCTCCAGATATTTCAATGACGGCGTGAAGACAATTTACTCAGAATGGACTCTGGTATTTTAGCTAACTGTCTAGGCACCTCATTACCTCCACCATGGAAGTTGTGTTTTCACCTGTGTCTGTTGTTTTGCCTTAACCCATGTTGTTTTGGTTTTTATTCCTCAGCATTATGAAGATAGTCATAAATATCTTAAAGAAATATTCCAATCATAATGAACAAAAATCATGCTTAGGGAATGCCTTATAGACTAGAACCATATTTGATGCAGATCAAATGATAACTGGAATATGTTGAACTTTGCATGAAAGAATCTGGGACACACACAGGCCCCATACTGCTCCTATATAACCAGCAGCAAAATCACTCCAGCAATCAGCTGCAGGAAGAAACATCCAGAATGATTGTGTGTTATATAATGAATTCAGACTTCACTTCAATCATTCAGTGCATTCAAACATTTATTCTATGTCTGTGTATAAGTTATACAGAGACATAATTCACGACACAAGTACCAAAAAGTCATTAGTCTTCAACACGAGGACGCCAGCAGCAAGAACAAGAGGTCAGGGTCCGTTTTAGGAACCTACGGATCCTCTTCAGCACCTTGTTCCAGCGGCCAGAGGAGGCTGGAACAGCAGGGGTGAGGACTGGAGGTTCAGCCCCTTCAGATGACTCATCTACCCTCTGCTCCTCAAGATTCTCTGAAGGAGTCAGGGTCACGGCCAGGGGAGATCTCTCTGCTATCTGACTCTCCAGTGGAGAAGGTGCAGCCCTCAGGTCATCCAACATTCTGATTTAAAACAGACCACAAAGAATGAAGAATCCATGAACCAACATGAATGATTAGACAAGATGAAAAGAAAAATGTTCACACACTCAAAAAAACAGAAACCCATGACTGAAGAAAATCAATGAAAGAAGATAAAACAAACATCTGGAGCAGCTCCACTCACCCAGTTTGGACCCTGTTTTCACTCATTGTGTTGGAGGGGGCCCCTGATGCGTCTTCACTCTTATGGTCCTCAGCAACGGACGTGGAGTCGAAAGATTCATTGTCTTCCTGCGGGTCCTCATAGCTATCCTCCATCCAATAATCATCCTCGTAATCTTCGTCATCCAGACACTGATCATCCCACCACCATCTCTGGTGCATGTAGCTGTGGCGTTTGAGGGTTTTGTGGCCTCCCATCTGAAATCAAGCAATTCAGTTGAAGTTCAAACTGATGGACCGTAGAGCAGGAAAGGTGACAGAAAACAATCTACATTCATACCTAGGCTTAAAATTCCCTGATATGTGATCTGTATTCGTATTGTTAGATATACAAGATTTTAAAAAAAGTCTTATTTTCTGTATTCTTTTGTCTGTACTTCACACAAACCCTCCACCAGAACACAATGAAACTTAAAAAGGAAAATGGTTCATGTATACAAAAGTCATTGAGGAAACTGTAAAACAGAACCAAAACCTTAAACTGCTGCTTAAATGCACCAGGATTAATAATCCAGAATAATGGCCTACAACTCTTAGCATTATGAAAACTACTAGTTTGTTTTATTTATCTGATAAAACTTAAGAAACAAAATGTTGAATTTACTTTTCTATATTTCAAATTGTGGTGTGAGTACTTTTCCTGAAAACATCCACATGCTATAGTCATAGCGCCACCTACTGGCAACAGGAAATGACATATTTTACATTTTGATACACTACTACTAGGCCGTTGAGCATATTGGCGTCAAATTCAGTGAGAACAGCAATAACAATTTGGTGATGCAGGATTCTGAAGCTTGTGCGTTTTTGTGCAAAGTTGTAGGCATGGCAGTGCGGCGAATGTTGATGTTTCGTCGTGCTGTCCATATTCAAATCTGCCCCAAACTTCACACGTTTGATAAGAGTCCCGCCCTGAACACATCTATATAGATGCATTTGATAATAGTCACAGCGCCACCCAGTCGCAACAGGAAGTTATATACTTCACAATGACCTCAAATTTTGCCAGTAAAGCCATAAGGCCATGATGAAGGATTATTGTAAATATTGTGAGTTTGGGTCACATGGTGGCAGCGCGATGTTTGATGTTCACCATCAAACAGGAAGTTGGTGTGGAGAGGCCAGGGAAGCTCAGATTCTCACCAAAATTGACACACTCCTCAAATGTGGTACTACTTACGATCTCCTGTGGTTTACAGGATCGGTTTTTGTAAACTGGCTCCACAGCACCGCCTGGAAAACTTCAAATAAGCATATCTGAGTCTGTGTTTAACCTACATGTATGAAATTTGGTAGACATGTTTAAAGTCCCACCCTGAAGACATCTACACAACAGTATTGAGTAACAGTGAGAGTGCCACCTGCTGGCAAATGCAAAAATGTCTCTTGTGACAATTTTTGTTTGATTTTGATTACATTTTCATGTAATCATTTTTTTATATCATTTCACACGATATAATCAAAGCCGAGTCAAAATTATTAGGTGGTGTCTAGTGCCATATAGTGGACAAAATAAGGTAAATCACAATCCCTCCGTCAGTGTCCATAATGCATACAGATACAGAGCCTTGCCTTGCATTTATCCAGGTGTGCAGTAGTGAGGCCGAAGTTGGCACACAGTCCTATGGGCGCTGGGGTGCGAGGGCCCATTCAACGCTGCTTGCAGCTTTAATTATTGTTATTATTATCATTATTATTATTATTATTATTATTATTATTATTATTATTCAGTAGGTCCAACTTTGATCTATGTGAACCTGCAAGATGAGAAAGCACAGAGATTCCAGGGAAGAACTCAAGTTATAATAATAATTCATGAATGAGAAGAGAAAACCTCAATGTATCATGGGAAATCCCCTAGCAGTTAGGAGCTAGTCTAAACTAGCCTTAACTATAAGCTTTATTAAAAAGCTAAGTTTTAGGCCTACTCCACAGGAGAGGAGCTTGATAACTGAAGGCTCTGGCTCCCATGCTGCTTTTTCGAGAGTAACTCTGCATCCTGCAGTGTAATGTTCTAGCCTATGCTCTTAGAGATATGTTCGTCCCTGACCATTAAGGGCTTTTTACTTGGGGACAAGGATTTTAAATTCAATTCTGGATTTTCAGGAAGCCTGTGCAGAGAGGCTAATATTGAAAAGATATCATCATAGTAGTATTATCACAGTAATAGTGACACTAGTTCTGGTCAGCACACAGGCAGCAGCACTGCTGATTAGCTTGAGAGTCTTAAAATACTTTTTGGAACAGCCTGACTATAAGGAATTGCAATAATCCGGTGATAAGGCAACGTCCTCTGAGTAGCATAAATTTTGCATTCTTATTATAACCTGCCAAAGGGGGATTATAGGGACTCTTATCTGTCCGTCCATCTGTTTATAACAGGTTTGATGGGGATGTGGTCTATCCACAACTCCCCAAAAACTGCTGGACAGTATTCAGTGAAATTTCAAACATGCTTTGTCGGGGCCCCAGAGGTATGCATCTTATAATTGGCAATCTTTGGCAATTTTCATGTCGCTCTGCTATTACTCTGCTATGACAGAGATTGTGATTATCGCCCCTGATGGGCAGGTGCACCTTACCTCGCCTCATAGTCTCTGTGTGTGTATGGGTAAATGCTGGCTTGTGTTGTATAGAGCTTTGAGCGGTCAGTCAGACTAACTTTTCCAGGCTGGGTGTGAAAGACTCAGAATAAGGCTTTTCAATGAGCTATAGTTGAGTTTAGGTTTAGGTTTCATTAATATGCTTGAGTTGAAAATGGTTGCAGTGCCTCTCCTTGGCCAGTGCCTCAAGGAACATTGAGTATTGTGAGTATTATTATTATTGGGGGGTTCATTTATGTTAATATATTCTTGATGACAGCCAAGTTTCAGTAAGACGCAATATTATAAAGGTGTCTACTGAAAAAGCTTTGGATGTCAGCAATTGAATGTTGAGTGTGAGTCCACATTTAATTATCCTTTTATTTTTAACTACTCCAC
Organism: Chaunax sp. Z400; assembly: GCA_037577475.1. Taxonomy (NCBI): domain Eukaryota; kingdom Metazoa; phylum Chordata; class Actinopteri; order Lophiiformes; family Chaunacidae; genus Chaunax; species Chaunax sp. Z400. The sequence goes on along the minus strand of CM075190.1, from coordinate 3,641,344 downwards.
TGCTGGTGTTAATTTTGTTTTCTTGTGATTTTTACAAAAAAAGACCTCTTACTTTAATATTTGACTTAAGGGAGTATGGGACAGACAGTCACCATGGGGTTTTGATTGGGTAACTGCTCCAATGGAAGCACAGAGAGGTGTGTAGGACTGCATCTCTGGGACGGTCTGAACTTTGTATTGTCATATTTTAGGTTCATCAATAAACTGAGATTTGTCATTATGAGAGCTGCTCCATCCAAAGTGGGATGAATGCCAGCTCTCCTAATTAGAACAGGTCTTCCACAGAGAGTCAGACAATTATCTACAACATGAGTCCCAACCAAGAAAAACTATTTTCAGTTTGCGGAATGACTCCCAAAAATAGTTTGCTGGATTGTTTCTGGTGGTACACTTCCAAACATGTCAAACATCAGAATGTATTCATTGTATGAGTTATTCAACAGTCAGTTGACTCAAAGTTAAAACTGGCACTAGGTTTGATTTTAGGTTATAAACAAGGGTAGACCTGGAAATGACACTATGAGTGAAGAGATAAGACATTATATGGTATGTTGTCTAAGCCAATAGACTTTACACTCTAACTGCTCTTATAGCACCATGGTGAACTGATAAGAGATGAGTAGAGGTTTATTAGGTGGAGCTAATAAAGAGAAGACATAATCTACTTTGTGTTTTTTTTTATCATTAAAGAATTGTCTAAAGAAAGAAAAGATGCCTGTACACCGTGTCTACCCATTCCTCCTTACAATATGATAAAGCAGTGGTATTAGAGTACAAGTAATAAGACAAAGGGGCATTGAGTAGAGTAGGGAGTAGATGCTGTAATCTTGTTAGATTAGAGATTTGATACATCTTTATTGGTCCTATGCACGGATCACTAAACTATGAGCACATGTTTCCTCTTAACAAGAAACTAGTGCAGACATGTTCACCTGCTCTTAGGGGTGGATAAGGACAACATGAGACAATAGAATACCTTTATTACTGTTGTAATGAAATAAAATATACAGCTTTATACTCTATATATACATATGAGTGCTATAAAAGAATAATAAACGGGTAAAAATAGAACAAAACTATAAGGTGAATGCCAATGAAATAGTAAAGGTAACAAACATTAACTGTGTCTGGCAGTAAGAAATAATGCAACAGCTCAGATGTGCAAAACAGCAACAAACCAGAAGAGTACATAGAGTTAGGTGGAGAGATTTTATTAAAAAAAACACAATGTATTAATCCCTGAATGGAAGTTATGAACATAGTATCCAGACAGATAGATCTTATTTGGGGCTTAAATGCAGAATAAGTGGGTATGTGAAGTCAGTCTGGCAGACAGTTATGGGGGCAGTCGGGTTTTATGCAGACTAGTTGGACTGATTCAGAGAAGCTATGGCTCTGTGGAAGAAGCTACATCTCAGGCTGGAGGTGTGGGAATAGAGTAACATCTGCCAAATGGAAGGAGTTGAAACAGGTAATGGATCTGTGGAGTCCTCACAGACAGTGGCTGCTTTCCATGGGCAGACTGAACTTTACCTTGGTTCATTGATTCCAAAAAATTTAGTTGAATCATCTTATACACAGATTGCTCCCACAAGACTTTGATAATGTGCTCTTGGTTCAGATTCATGAAGATATGGCCTACTGTTTAAAGCCAACTTACTAGTATTCATTTTTGAAATGTTCTAGCTTCTAGCTGCAAAGGAAAAGTTTATAAATAAAAGCATGTGTGAACATTTTTACCCCTGGACATTGAAGTGAAAATGAGAAAATGTATTTGGGCATGTGTCTAAACATGTAGTGGCTTCATGCTATTTTTCCAGGTCCATAATTACCGTCGCCAAAGAGAACTTGAGGATGTTAATGTGTGATCAGCCATGTTTTTCTTTCTCTCTGCTTGTCCACAAGATGTCTCAAAAGGTTGTCCATGGATTCTTATGACATTTTGTGAGGAGTGGATCAAGGACCAAGCAAGAGTTGAAGTTTTTGAGGCAGTGCAAACAAACAATATTTCTGCTGAAAGGTCAAATGCACGGACAGCATCTCGTCACAAGTGACAAAGAGAGAAAGAATCAGCACGGTTTTATTGACAGTGTGTTCTTGATATGCAGCTTACAGATAACAAAACAGACATCAAGGAGCCCATAGTGGGAGGCAGAACTCTTCACCCATGCCAAAGTTGGGTGATAAAGGTCATACATATAAAGTTTTTATGATCAACAGAGTGTTCAGTGGTAAAGCCTTCATAAGCTGTTAAGTACTTTATATCCTGGGCGGCTGTGGCTCAGGAGGTAGAGCGGTCATTCATGGAACGAAAGGTCGGTGGTTCGATCCCCAGCCCCTGCAAGTCTACAAGTTGAAGTATCCTTGAGCAAAATACTGAACCCCAATCTGCTCCCCAGGCGCCGTAAAGGCAGCCCACTGCTCCTCAGGGATGGGTCAAATGCAGAGGAAGAATTTCCCCCTGTGGGATTAATACAGTATCTAAAAAAAATCAATTACATATGGTGAAGCATATCAAGTGGTAATACAGATCATTACATACGGTGTTGATGCTATAAATCTCTGAACTACTCATGATGTTCCACCAATATGCACAACTGGATCCAGTTCTTGATCATAATCTGAATCTGTTACACTAAAATGTATGTATTTGGAGCGGGATAATATGTATTAACTCACAGTATGGTGAAGGAGAGGGTTAGAGATTCAGAGTCAATCAAATCTATTTCATACATCTGTGAAAGATAAGACGTTATAGCTACGCAGAAAACAAGAATAGATCCTGATCCGCCATTACGGAAAGTCATATTTTAGTTGATAACTCAAACTACTATTATTCTTAATTCTAGGTGTTTTCCAAGGACAAGGAAGTGGGTGGTATCTTTTAATTTGGCATGAGGCAGATCCTAGTGAAGCCTCGCGTTCATGGCCATTATCACAGCAGTGTGTGCTGTGCCCTGGTTGCAGTGATACTTGGCGCTCTCTTCACTACAAACTCATGAGAAAGCCCTTCTTTCAGAGGACGGGATGCTGAACTAGCTGAAAGGGCTCTTACATGAGAATGAGTATTGTGTGACTATTCATTAACACAGCGATGACATAATCACTGGAATTATTATATAAGATAAGATAAGATAAGATAAGATATCCCTTTATTAGTCCCACAGTAGGGAAATTTACAGTATTGCAGCAGCACAGTGTACAAAAAACACAGCAGGAGGAGGGGAAATAATATTTTTTTTAAAATACAATACAATAAAGGAGGGGGGGGTAAAGTGTCTCAAAAATATTTCACAATACTATTACAAAAAGTGTCTCAGTATTTCAACAAAAAGTACTACAAATAGTTAGGTCTACTGGGAGCAGTGCTGATTGTACAGTCTAACAGCTGCAGGAAGGAAAGACTTGCGAAAGCGCTCCTTCACACACTTTGGGAATTATAGGATATTATAGGAATCTTAAAATTTAGAAGACTTTTTCAAAATTCAAATCATCATATTGTATATCATATCATAAAGTTATTATCATTGGTCATTCACCTCAGATCAGATTGCTACAGGATTTTGTTTTGACCTAATTGTTGACATAAAGGTGCTGGCAGATATCTCTAATATCTAATCTAATCTAAATTAATAGAAATGTTTCATGTACTGTAGTTTAAAATGGATCTTGCCCATAGACCTGACCATCTGTGTACTGACTAAAAGACTACCATCGGAAGAATTGGAATCGCTTAATTGAAGGTGTACCAGCCGAGCATGATGTCTGTTTTCTATCAAGTGATCACCAGAATTCACAGTTCAGTAATTATGAAGCATCACAAATTCACTATACATGTCATGAAAGGTGTCTTTCTGCTGGACGGTTTGTGCTCCACTGATAAGTAAGGCCTCAAAAAGTGTTTGCTTTTAATATACTGCTGGGTATTGAAAGTCAATACTTAACTGGAATGATCTAATCATTGGCCACCAATCATTTTTATGGAGAGAAAAAAAATTAACAATAAACAGCCCTTGCACTTGGGGATCAATTGATTTTTTTTTCATTCTTCATACATTGACTATCAGTAATCAAGGACAACAATAACCAGGGCCGCCCCTCCCTAGACGACACGCTTGTGTAAGGCACCACAGGGTGTGGGGGGCACCCAGTGGGCTGTGGGTCTTTACGTGGTCTCATAGTGTCAAAAACATTTGAACCGCGGATATTACAGCCATTTCTTTGTGTTGTGTTAATTATATGTCACGATTTTGGTTAGATGATGTAGATATTGAATTGAATTACATGACTTAATGTTAGTTTAACGGTAAGTTTATATTCCGAGGTATTGTTTTGAATTAATCAGCTGTAACAGATCAGCTGTGATAAAGAGGAAGAGGTGGGACTGAGTTTAAAATGTGTGGAAGGGGGGAATTGGCACAATCTTCGACCTCATGTTAGATATTTAGTGTTTCTTTTTGTTTTGTAAAAAGTGTTAATAAAGCAGCCGAAAAGAAGGCAATAGAATCAGAGACCTCAGAGTTGGGATTTGAACTTTTGGACTGTCTAATCGTGTGAGTCAAAAAGCAGAGCCCTGTTTAGATTGGCACAATTTAAAATTAACTGCTTATCAACCGATCACTGTCAGAGATGTTGTTGACAGCTGGGCCCGAGCTGTCCAGAGCAACAAAACGAAAAAATAAATAAATAAATAAAACAAGATGAAACTCAAGCTTTATTTGCAGGTATGTTGAGATAAAAGTCTTACTTATATAATTATATAATCACCTCAGGCTCCATCACAGCACTTAGAGGGAGGAGAAGCCTCAACTTGTACTGGACAGTCAACTAAGCTTATTTTCCAGTGACAGTCTTTATTTTCATTCACTGATGTCTTATTAACACTTTTTTTCTGCATTAACCTCTGATGAACAGCTGGTAAACTGACCAGTTGGTGGCCATGGAAGTTGGAATTTATTGTCAAATATCAATTTATGTTTTGGACAATTAGCCTATTATTAATTACACCATTAGTTGATAAACATAACAGCCAAAGGTTGTGAGGAAACATTATATGTTCAGAGAAATGTTGACAGAAAAGTACAACAATAACAATAATAATCACTATATTATTGTTGATAGTATTATTATTGTTTTCATTGTTCTTGATGATAATATATTGAATTAATAATTGTAAGGATAATAACATTGTAATTTATTGTTATTTATTAAAAACAATATTATTATAACAGCTCAGTATTAGAAGGAGAAGTAATAGTAGTTACATCTTAATCTTTTTGAGTACACGCATATCCATGGGAGTGGGGAGGCACCATAACCAAAGTCCGCTTATGGCACCGAATTTGCTTTGGACAATAACAGATATTTACAACCAATGTACATTTGTTGTAAAAATGAAAATTGTTGTGTGAAAACGTAGAATAGCCAGTGATGGAATGTAACTATGTACAATTTACTCAAATACTCTAATAATGTAAAATTTAGAGGTACTTCCACTATTTGAGTAATTTAATTTTCTGCTACTTTTATCACTGCACCTTACAGTCCACATTAATTTAATAAGTCACTCATTCATTTGCAGATTCAGACTACTTCCTCCAGCCTTCCCTTCATCCAGGGCCAGAGCAAGTCCCCTACCTTGTGCAGCCATTTTTACACTCAGTATTTGTTAATAAAACAAACCATCTGCAAAATTAGGCTCCTGCAACACAAATGACTTGCACAGATATTCTGTATCATAGCAACCAAAGCGCCTAAGTTGAAAAACGCTGCACCTTCAAAGTGCTCTCAAGCGCTCCCAGCTGGGCGTTTTCAGAGCACCTGGTATTTTCAGCTGGGCAAAAACACTTTGGAGGACACAGACCCCAAAACATACTGTCAGGACTAGACCTGCTCTTTTTGGAAAGTGCCTGGAAAGAGATAACTTCTGTTGTGACTTGTGATATACAAATAAAATTAAAATAAATAAATAAATTGTTAATTGAAAAATCTGACTATCTAACAATGCTCATTCATTCCTGCATTACACACTCTTACCCTGTTTTAATGAATGCAGACTAGCAGCAACAGATCTTTGAGATTGTTTTTCTGAGATGCCTAAGCACAACTATATTTACACCATCAGGGGGGTTCTTGATCCCATACCTCATCATGCTGTTTTTGGAGGGTATTCCCTTATTCTACTTGGAGCTTGCTATTGGTCAGAAGATGAGACGAGGCAGCATCGGGGCATGGACTGCCATCAGCCCTTATTTGGGAGGAGTGGGTAAGTGCTCACTGAGCCAACTGACCATCGCTGCAGTATTGTGCATCAGTGCAGATTTAGGACTCCTCACTGCATTTCAATAAAGTACATTTTGCTTTTCTGGTGACTGAAAAGAGAACAGTATGTTTTAAATTTGTTTTACAGTAATGTGCATATGATGCTAATGTTTTGGTGGATCCTTGCTGATAACCAACTCAGCTTAATTGTATTTTGATTAGTGTAACTAATTAAAATACAATTTTCCAGTATGAATAAAGTGACTGAAGATTTCATGCTTTATAGATAGATGAAAAACAAATTGTCCTTTTTAATGTGTTTGATCTTTAATTCTCTCGTTTTAGGTCTTGCTAGTGTTGTGACATCCCTGTATCTGTGCCTGTATTACAACATCATTAATGCATGGAGTTTCTGGTACCTCTTTAATTCATTCCAAGTGAGCTGCTGATTGACAAACTGATATATATTTTTTTCTATATTGATATATAATTATATAGAGATGCATAATGTTGGATCTCATATGGACATTAAGGTAACACTATACTATTCTGTGTTCACTCCCATCCCAGTCAGTGCTACCCTGGGCAGAGTGCCCCATTAATTTCAACAGGACAGGACCTATAGAGGAGTGTGAAAAGGCTACGCCCACCCAGTATTTCTTCTATAGGGAAACACTGGACATCTCTTCTTCTATTGAAGAGAATGGAGGCATTCATAGTAGTCAGGCACTGTGCCTCCTGCTTGCCTGGGTAATGACCTATCTGTTCGTTGTACACGGAGTGAAGTCAACTGGAAAGGTAAGAGAGCTTCAAGACCCTTATATTCTAAATATTTTGGGGCATACATACTGATGGGTATTGTCCATTGTCACGTCTAGTCTGTCAATTGCAAATGGAAAATGTTTAAGACACACTCAGAAAATACTCTATGCACTTAAAATTAAATTAAAAGTAAGTAATTTATTAAATTTAATTAATTACTACAACTACTGTAAGATTCACTATCTTACCACTACAAGACATTTCAGTCTGCAGACTACAGGAGCCAGGCTGGAACCACCCACCTTCCAATAACAAACAATGTTCGACCTGAGCCACAGCCATCTTGGATTACCTTAGATTGTACAGGTGTATGAAATAAATTGGCCATTGAGTGTAGATGGCCACAGACTCAAGTAACACTCGCCTTGGATGTACGGATTAGTGTGGTCACTCAAACTACTGGGCTAATCCACCACTCAGATTACAGCTAATCTAAACCATGTTGGTCCATAAAATGAACAATAGGCCTACATTTCTTTTCCTATTAGGAAGATTTAGTCATGGAATGTGAAGTGCTATTTTGAGGTACTTGAATAAAGCCATTTTATTCAACTGTATATCACTACTCAATTACATGTCAGAGAAAAATATTGTCATTTTTACTCCACTACCTTTGTCTGACAGCTTTATGTAGTAGTTACTTTACTTTACCTGTCTAATGACTGTTTCTGTAACTTACATAAGGAATAAGTGCTCCCCCTCATGATTTGAGAAAATTCTCCTACTTCTTAAGATAAACTATTTAAAGCCCTCTTGGATTAACTGGAAAATGCATAATCACAAAGCTGAACAGGCTGTTTTTCATGCAGAGCTCATGATAAATTGGCTTACATGGTTCTCACATGACAGGGGCACTACAAACATACAGTATGATAATCTTTAAATATCATACACTGCTGCAGATCAAACGAGCCAACAGTATATACAGTATATATATATATATATATATATATATATATATATATATATATATATATATATATATATATATATATACTGTTTAAAAAAAGAAAAGAAAAAAAGAAGGATACTTTGACATATAGCCTGCAGGGGACAGGGATTGAACCATCAACCTTCCGATAAGTGGACCACCACGCTACCCTACTTCCTGAGCCACAGCCCCCATTGATAAAATGTCCCTTTTGAAGCAGAGAGTTTATAGAAAACAAAGGTTACTTGAAACAGAACTCAGTTTAAAAAGTTCCAACGTTTTATGAAGTTCACTGGAAAACATACAGGAGAGAACAAAAACCGATTCTTACCATTTTACTGCACAATGTGTATTTTTACTTTTGATACTTTCGGTGAATTTTTGCTGATTTTTCTCACATACCTTTGCACAATATTTTGAATGCAGGACTTGTAGCGAACTATTTTAAGTGTGGTATTTGTACTTTTACATATTTTACACTCATATATTTACATATGTGTAAATGTAAGTGTATTGCTTTTGACCAGAAAAAAGAGATGATAGTGCAGATATGATGTTAATGTTGAAGTTATCCAACATGTCACCTTCTCACCCTGTGTTCACTCCCATATTTGAACTTTGACCCTACCTTTGCTGTTTGGCCCTATCTCTAGGTGGTGTACTTCACAGCCACATTTCCATATGTGGTCCTCTTTATCTACCTGATCCGAGGTATCACTCTTCATGGTGCCATCACTGGTGTAAAATACATGTTCACACCAAAGGTAAGTTTGTGTCGGAGATATAGCAAAAGGCTTATGGCATAAATGGGTGCTTTAGCTTTATAGCCTCGATGTTGTCTAACAAACACTTCAATTGTGTATTACATTGTGCATTAAAGGAGGTTTTATAATTGAAAAATCTATAAAAGTACACAGATTTGGGAACAGGGGTGCATAAGTAGTCAAAATAAAGGATGTACGGCGTGTATTGGAACAAATAGCACCACCACTGTGTACGTTGTGTCTGTGTCTAACAGCAGAGAGTTTAATTAATTAGTTAAGGTGTGAAGTGAACGACACAGGAAAAAAGGGGCTTCTGAAACTCTCCCATGCTTATGGTTTATGGGATGAGAGGAAGATGAAGTTGGTTTTGGTCTCCACAGACTGAGCTGTAGTCAGCGCTGGAGTTAACAACGGGGTCCTTCCCAAATGAGATGGTGGCGATCAGGGATTCCCTTGTGCATATTCTATGTATCACCCACTCACTTGAAAACTGCCCTAAAACAGCTGCATTAACTCACTCCATTGTAAAGTTACTCAGCTTTTATTTACAGACAGAGGGTGCAGAAAGAAACAATTAGAGAAGATATGTGGTGAGAATATGTGGTATTTTTCTACAAATACATTACCTGCAACGATCCTGCAGGAGAAGGAAAGTGTGATTTGGCAGTGTAGTGGCAAGAGCCAGACTTGGTCCACAGACAATATGTCAATATATATTCATCAACATTTAATTACATAGCCTTCTTAAAATATGTAGAATCTCATTCCTTCATTTCCAGTACTACTGTATAATGACTCATGGGCAGCAGTACTGACAGTGAGGTGATGTTACTATCTGGTGCCAAGATAACTGAATGCTGAGTATTGTAGTCCTCTTCAGATCAAACAGACTTACAGTACCAGTCAATAGTTTGGACATATCTTCCCATCCACTTGAATGGGAAACTGTGTCCACATTTTTGACTGGTACTGTAAGTACAATACATAAATTATAGTGTACATACAAGCTGGATATTCGGACCTTGCATTAGTAGATTATTGATGCAATAAAATTTGGACCCACCAATTTGCTGTAGCCAGGCTAGAGGCATGGAATAAAATAATACCCAGAATCAATGACTAGAGAACAAAAAACACTCTACTGGCTGATTGAAAAAAAATTGTATTTGAAAAGATTTGATCAATAATTTATATCTGCACCAAAATATAAGTAAAATGACTGATACACAAACCAATACACAAGCTTTTGACTTGCACACTGTTTTGTAGATCATTGCAGAAACTCTTTGGACTACAGACTTGTCTGCCTTTTACTTGGGGGTGAAAATGGAAGAAGCAGTCTAAGGCCTCTGTTTTTAGCATAGTAGTAGCTAGCAAGATCACACATAAAGCACCTTGTGTGTTTGGTGATAGTTGTTGTCCCGTTTGACTCCCCATTAACATGCACATTAAGTTTCCCGTATAAGACGTCCACACGTCCAACGTGACTGCAACCAGCACGGCTTGAGTCCCGCAAGCTATCAATCACTGGTGATAACGACCAGGCACGGGTAGTTTTCTTGTTCATCGTTAAATATAAACAGTGTATCGCAAGCAGTATAAAGTTGGACTTTTCCAGGCAATGAGAGAGAGAAGGAGAGAATACTTGGACAACTACAAAGACAACACTCAAAGCAGCAGGAAGAAAAACGCCCAACTGACGGGAAACTGGGAAATCAACCAACTCTGGTGGGAGTTTTTCTGTGACACAACATCCCGACTTGTGCCATGCACCTCACCAGTCTCACAGGAACACGACTTGAAGTTTGCAGAGGACCTCAATAAGGCAACTTCAAAGCTTCGAACGCCTGGCTGGAGAGTGTCATGAAATGCCATAACATTGGTGCAAGGTGCAGCTGTAGAAAATGACACATCTCCGATACATGGGGGGGGGGTCATACTGTCATACTGTAGCAGCTAGATCATCACTGAAAATGTCCTAGAAAAGTCCTGGAAAATGATTTCAAGAAAAGAGTGGAACCCAGATTGGTGAAAACACAATGATGGGAGAGAGTGCCGGCATCGCCAACACCGTGGTCGAGGACTGGCTAAAAATAATCCCCGAAATCACGGCAGTGTTCAGAGGATATCTACAACATGGACGAGTCCGGACTCTTTTTCCTAACAACATCAACTAATACGTTGTTTGTGAAAGGCGAACAATGTAGCGGAGGACAGCAGGCAAAAGATTGTCTGATCATGTTGTGCATAAAGCAGGACGAAGGAGATGCCGCTGATCATTGGTAAGTCCACCCGTCCACGATGTTTTAAGACCATTTCAGTCTCGTCATTGCCGGGTAACCACAAAAGAGCAAAAACAAGGACTCTAAGTGTAAAGACCCTGAACATGCTGCTAGATATGGTGAAGGAGGCAAAGTTGCTCTGTGCAAAAGAGGGAGTGGTTGATGCACTAAATGCCTTCCATGCAGCCAATGACATCCTGGGCTCCATTTGGAGTCAGTGACAGACTGTTGCTAAACAGAGTAAGATTGAGGACTTTTACAAGACCTGCAAGTCGAATACAGTTGTGTTTCGTTCAAAGTATTTTCAAATGATCTTATCGCATGCATGGGATTATATATGATCGTGGAAACATGAAACCCGTTATACATACAATATGTATAATTTTCCTACAAATATGTTCAGCTGTATTTGTTATTTGATTTTATAGTGCAGTATTTTATTTTTGTATCGTGCACTCTTGTACTTTTTTCAAATTTCAAATGTCATTCTTTAATCTTGTTCAGTATTTGAAGAGGTCCCTGTGTTCAAGGTTCAAGGAGTTTTTATTATCATTCCATAACATAGTACATGGTACATGAGGGGAGCGAAATTTGTCACTCAGGTCCCGGTTAAAAAGGCAATAATAAAAATACAACACACAATGTTACCTACATACACATGTTCGAGGGTATAACCATTAAGGTTCGGTACTTTAACTTGGAAACTCGTATGTCTCTGTTTTGTCATGTTTTGTCTCTCTGTAAGAAGAGAGAAGAGTGGTCTTCTTAAACAGGTTTGACTGCATTATCTTTGAAAGAAGGACTTCAGCTTGTCACTTTTTCATGTTGCATTGCAATAGTCTGTTTTACATGATAATATACCAAACCTCTAATCAGTCCACAGCTGTAAAATTGTGTTATGTTATGATTTCTGAAAATGTAATGTTTGCGGTGTGTGTGTGTGTGTGTACCTGCACTCATATATACATGTGTTTGTCTGCTTTTAGATGGAAGAGCTTGCCAACCCTAATACATGGATCAATGCAGCCACTCAGATTTTTTTCTCTCTGGGTCTGGGTTTTGGATCACTCATAGCTTTTGCCAGCTACAACGAGTACAACAACAACTTTGAGCGCCAGGCCATCATTGTTTCCCTGATCAACAGTGGAACCTCCATCTTTGCTAGCATTGTCACCTTTGCAATCTATGGGTTCAAGGCCACCGTCAACTATGAAAACTGTCTGGAGAGGTGCGTGTTTTTTTACATATGTAAATGCACCCATACACACCTGTGTGCATGCCTATGACTCTGCATGTTTGTGCCTTAACACAGTACATACATGTCTGTATCCCAGAAGTGGGGGACTCAAGTCACAAATATAAGGACTTCAGACTTGCTTGACTGACAGAGTCCTTGCTGTTCATGACTTGAGACTTGACTTAGACTTGAGACAGATGACTTAAAATGACTTGACTGTTTCAATGAAATATTAGCATTTGTGTATACCATGAGAAGTTACGTTTTGTTTTTGACACAATTATTCTTTCTTAAACAGAAATTACTAATATTCTGTGGAAGGTGACAAGCATATCTGGTTGATTATGACACTTTTTAAAATCTTAGTCTAATACATTTCCATTGCAGAGATATCAGGTTATTTACCGGACAGTTTGTAGTTATTAGATGCGGCAAATGTATGCATGGTGCTTATGTCCTGGGGGAATGAAACTAAGAATTCTGTCAATCATTTTATCATGTGGACTGTGTAGACCAGTACATCCATTCATTTATAACATTGACATTTTCATTATATTTAAAGAAATAACATCTTGTGGGGCCAAATAGCACTGTGGTTGGAGCGCATGAGGCTATAGTCCTCTATCAGTCGATTCGATTCCGACCCATGGCCATTTGCCACATGTCTTCACCCCTCTCTCTCACCCACATTTCCCGTCACCTCTTCGGCTGTCCTGTAGAATAAAGGCAAAAATGCCCCAAAAAAATAACTTTAAAAAAAGAAATAGCATCTTGTTTGGATGATCTCTTTGGATTATATTTGTTTAAATTTATTTTGGGGAGAGAGAGAGATCAACTGCAGGGTGAGCAAGATTGACACTGCACTGTCAATAAATAAGAGTGTCCCAACAAAAACGGTCCATATGATTTCAAGGCAACATAGAGAGAATCAAATGAGTAGGAGTTTTCTGGTCTGTTTTCGCGGTTTGGGTTAGAATCTTTACAGGAAATGTATCAGCAACCACGAAATAAAGTGACTTCATCTGCATTATAACACACAAACTGGTTTAAAATCTTTTCATGGTATTTATGAACCCTTTCCTGTTGTGTCATAACAGTGAATTAATTTAGATGTAATCTACAAAATCAGATAGATTTTTCAAACATATTTTGGGCCGGCATCTCCAGTCAGACTCACAGCAGCTGATACCCATGCATCATGATACACCCATGCATCATGATACACCCATGCATCATGATACACCCATGTAACATGTAGGCACCAAAACGGCTACATTAATGTTAGGGAATATATCAGGGGATGGGTTGATAGACTACAGCTGGACAGATGACTTCTGCTGCTGAACAACTTCCGTGCCGTGATGTACACGCGTGCACCTGGACCAACATAAATGGACTGCTGTGAGTTGTCTTTTACTTTTTGGAAAATGTTTTAGTCTTTAATTGCATTCAAATGTTAATTCAAATAATGAAAAGTAAAAGTTTTAGAGAAAACAGAATATATGCTCTCCAAGCAATTTCAGATGGGCCATTTGCACAAGGTGAGTGTGTATATCCTGTCCTGTCAGGCCAACCAACAACACTGCACCTGCAAACGGGATGTGTCAGAAGGCCAGCAAAGAGCAATGCATGCAGAAACAAACATGGAAAGAGTTATTCCAATAATAATCAAATTTGGATATAAAGAGTATGCTGTTGAAGAGAACAGCTGTATGCAATGTCTGCAGCTCAAAAATCAGCAACACGGCCACTGCTACATACAACTTCATCCATCCCTACAAAACTCACAAGTACAGGTATGTGCATGACTTTTTAGCTAGCTAACTTACTAGCTGGTTGAACATAGCTAGCTAGCTAATGTCAGGGGTTTTTCTAAACTGGGGTAACAAAGACGTGGATCCTCCGACCAAAATGCCTAAATGATAACCACTATGCTATTGCACAAGTCAGTCTTATTTAAAATGATCTTTTTCTGTAAAAAAAAAAAAAATAAAGTAATGCGGACAAATAATGTCAAAAATGATCAAAATCAAATAGACAGTCAGGTGGCCTTAAACAGCTTTTATTTCACATAGCACCTGGATGGTGGCGCACATAGATGAAGAGGTTCTCCGGCTTGTGACATGCTAGTTCAAATGTTCACTGTTATTACTCTCCCACGACCGTTGAGGTCTTTTAGAGATAGGCTCGTGGATTTTTTGCCTCTCTCGACAGCACTGACGAGAGCTACGTAGCCTTGGTTTACTCTGTGGCCCTACTACCACTACGGTGCTGCCGAGTGCCAAGATTAGGAGGCGCTGTGAGCGGTGTGAGAGAAGGGGGAATCGGGGCATGCTGTCTGGAGTCCTCCAGACCAAAGTCTAACCCTAACCAACCGGCTATACAGTCTGTACAAGCCAATGTCCGCTCTCTATACAACAAACTGCACAATTCAAGACTCTAGCTAACCTCTATAACAAGGTATTGCTGCATACTTAATTTCTCAGAAACGTGGCTGCAAAAAAGCTTATAAAGCTCATATACAGGATCAGCTGACTTGTGGCAAATGAAGCTGCAAGATGAACTAGCAAAGGCAGATAACATGTCAGTAACTGTGGACACTTGGTCAGACTGCAGGATAAGAGGCTTTGATGGAGTCACAGCAACTGGATCAACATGGAAGATAACAGTTTTGAGTTGAAATCCAAGTTGCTTGCATGCTTCAAAGGTTCCCATACAGGGGAAAGTATTTGTGAAGAGTTTGAGCAAATATGTGAAGTGTACAAAATCAAGAGAAAGGTTGAACATATAATCTGTGACAATGCTGCAAACATGAAAAAAACGTTCACTACATGTTTTCCAGGACAGGGAGATGAAGAAAATGGCCTTGGTGATTGTGACATTTGGAATGACCTGGCAGTGGAAGAACAAGAGAGGGTTGAAATTTGGGCTTCAGTGTTTTTGCACACACTCTTATATTGGTTATAGGAGATGAAATGAAGGAGACTAGATCAGTTCGTGCAGCTCTTGCCAAAGCTTCTCGGTTGAACTCCTTGCTCCACGCAAGCACCTCTTTTAAGGACAAATTTGAGAGGGAGTTTGGAATCCCTGCCTCTTTTAACACATGCTGGAATTCCACATTGAGGCAACTGAAATCAGTGCTCAGCTGTGACCACCTGAAACTGTCCACAGTTCTTGAAGATGCGGGACACAGGGAGACTGTATACACAGCTCGAGAATGGAGTCAGTTTAAAGAGCTAGTGGATGTGCTTCAGCCTTTTGGAGAAGCCTCAGACCTCACACAAGGAGAAAGAAGAGGCTTGCAAGTGCACCCCGACCCCTGATGAGAAGAACCAAATGACAGCTACAGAGCCCGCCAGTCTGTCTGGGCTGAAGAAGCAGAAGAGGAAGTTACAGTCCTCAAATTCAGCTGAACTACTATCTGGATACGTGTGATGGACAGAGCTGCCTTCAGTTTTGGTCAATGAACAGACACACACTCCCATCTTTGTTCAAGGTGGCGGTAAGGGTTATGTCAATTCCTGCATCAAGTGCACCAGTTGAACGTGTGTTCAGCCATGGCAAGGTTGTATTGCGACCCCATTGCTCGCAAATGAGTGAAAAAGTACTATAAAATTAAAATTTTTCCAAATGCAATGCATTGTAGTTAGCTAACTCACCTTATATTCCTAGGTAGCAAGATTGCTACTAACTCGCTACTTGTGAAATTCCACTTCCCATGTTAATGTAAAATAGTATCTAGAAATTGGCCTTCAAGGTCTGTCTGTGTATTAAATGTTTGACTTCATGTTTGTTAAAAAGAGAATGGTGTAACTAAGCAATTTCTTCTATGTAGATGTAAGCGCTTGGTTTGGGAATATCCACAGTAATTAGTATCTTTGCCATAAAATTAAAGGAGATTTTCATGTTCTATTAAAGTTAGGCATGCTTAAAGAATACCATTTAAAACCTTTGTTCTTTGATAGTTTGAATCACTTTTCATGGTTTGATGTGATGATTTGTAATGTCAATATTGAGTGGCATATTTAACCACTGACCTACTTTCAATACAATATGTTTTCATGGGTTGATATGTTTTAGTTACATATTATTTTTTTAATGGTTTTATTATATACCCCATTTAGTTGTATTTTGCTTAGCTGCAGTGCTATTTTTGCAGGAGAATTAAAAGATTTTTAGTTAGCCTAATGGTCAAAATAAATGGAATTTTTCATGACCACTGTCTTTGAACTGATTTTAATGAGGAAACTGGGGTAGGTTACCAAAGCTTGTATGACTTGACCTCTGACTTGCCTGACCTGACGAATGACTCGACTTGAGACTTGCTTGTGACTTGCACATGTGTGACTTACTCCCAACTCTGCTGTATTCTTGCTGCAGTCAATTTCATTGGGATTTTTAAAAAGCACCACTGAGATGTTGGGACAATATGGGACAATATCTATGCGGCACCAAAGTAGGGTTATTGTCGGGCAATTAGTTCTGTACACCGCTGAAAAAAATACCGAGGTCCAGATCTCAGGGACCTTGATGGGCCTAAGGTGCCATAAAACTGAACGTGAATGTTGTTCACTTTCACAAAGTCATGAGAGTGAACAACACTCACGTTCATGTTCCCTTGATGCAAACTGATGCATTCCGTTCACCAAAATCATGAGCGCAGTGACAATCACAGGTTACAGTATATCAAACTTCAGGTACAAATTGTCTGGTTGTCAGAAAACCTAGTCCATTTACAGATTATATAGTTGGTCATTTTAAACAAAACTAACTACAGATTTATCCTAGTCCATTTACAGATTATATAGTTGGTCATTTTAAACAAAACTAACTACAGATTTATCCTAGTCCATTTACAGATTATATAGTTGGTCATTTTAAACAAAACTAACTACAGATTTATCCTAGTCCATTTACAGATTATATAGTTGGTCTTTTAAAACAAAACTAATTATAGATTTATCCTGGTCCATTTACAGATTATATAGTTGGTCTTTTAAAACAAAACTAATTATAGATTTATCCTGGTCCATTTACAGATTATATAGTTGGTCTTTTAAAACAAAACTAATTACAGATTTATCCTAGTCCATTTACAGATTATATAGTTGGTCATTTTAAACAAAACTAACTACAGATTTATCCTAGTCCATTTACAGATTATATAGTTGGTCTTTTAAAACAAAACTAATTACAGATTTATCCTAGTCCATTTACAGATTATATAGTTGGTCTTTTAAAACATAACTAACTACAGATTTATCCTAGTCCATTTACAGATTATATAGTTGGTCATTTTAAACAAAACTAACTACAGATTTATCCTAGTCCATTTACAGATTATATAGTTGGTCATTTTAAACAAAACTAACTACAGATTTATCCTAGTCCATTTACAGATTATATAGTTTGTCATTTTAAACAAAACTAATTACAGATTTATCCTAGTCCATTTACAGATTATATAGTTGGTCATTTTAAACAAAACTAATTACAGATTTATCCTAGTCCATTTACAGATTATATAGTTGGTCATTTTAAACAAAACTAATTACAGATTTATCCTAGTCCATTTACAGATTATATAGTTGGTCATTTTAAACAAAACTAACTACAGATTTATCCTAGTCCATTTACAGATTATATAGTTGGTCATTTAAAACATAACTAACTACAGATTTATACTAGTCCATTTACAGATTATATAGTTGGTCTTTTAAAACAAAACTAATTACAGATTTATCCTAGTCCATTTACAGATTATATAGTTGGTCATTTAAAACATAACTAACTACAGATTTATACTAGTCCATTTACAGATTATATAGTTGGTCTTTTAAAACAAAACTAATTACAGATTTATCCTGGTCCATTTACAGATTATATAGTTGGTCTTTTAAAACAAAACTAATTACAGATTTATACTAGTCCATTTACAGATTATATAGTTGGTCATTTTAAACAAAACTAACTACAGATTTATCCTAGTCCATTTACAGATTATATAGTTGGTCATTTTAAACAAAACTAATTACAGATTTATCCTAGTCCATTTACAGATTATATAGTTGGTCATTTTAAACAAAACTAACTACAGATTTATCCTAGTCCATTTACAGATTATATAGTTGGTCATTTTAAACAAAACTAATTACAGATTTATCCTAGTCCATTTACAGATTATATAGTTGGTCATTTTAAACAAAACTAACTACAGATTTATCCTAGTCCATTTACAGATTATATAGTTGGTCATTTTAAACAAAACTAATTACAGATTTATCCTAGTCCATTTACAGATTATATAGTTGGTCATTTTAAACAAAACTAAATACAGATTTATCCTAGTCCATTTACAGATTATATAGTTGGTCATTTTAAACAAAACTAATTACAGATTTATCCTAGTCCATTTACAGATTATATAGTTGGTCTTTTAAAACAAAACTAATTATAGATTTATCCTAGTCCATTTACAGATTATATAGTTGGTCTTTTAAAACAAAACTAATTATAGATTTATCCTGGTCCATTTACAGATTATATAGTTGGTCTTTTAAAACAAAACTAATTATAGATTTATCCTGGTCCATTTACAGATTATATAGTTGGTCTTTTAAAACATAACTAACTACAGATTTATACTAGTCCATTTACAGATTATAAAGTTGGTCATTTAAAACATAACTAACTACAGATTTATCCTAGTCCATTTACAGATTATAAAGTTGGTCATTTAAAACATAACTAACTACAGATTTATCCTAGTCCATTTACAGATTATATAGTTGGTCTTTTAAAACAAAACTAACTACAGATTTATCCTAGTCCATTTACAGATTATATAGTTGGTCATTTAAAACATAACTAATTACAGATTTATCCTAGTCCATTTACAGATTATATAGTTGGTCTTTTAAAACAAAACTAACTACAGATTTATCCTAGTCCATTTACAGATTATATAGTTGGTCATTTAAAAAAAACTAATTACAGATTTATCCTGGTCCATTTACAGATTATATAGTTGGTCATTTAAAAAAAACTAATTACAGATTTATCCTAGTCCATTTACAGATTATATAGTTGGTCATTTAAAAAAAACTAATTACAGATTTATCCTAGTCCATTTACAGATTATATAGTTGGTCATTTAAAACATAACTAATTACAGATTTATCCTAGTCCATTTACAGATTATATAGTTGGTCATTTAAAAAAAACTAATTACAGATTTATCCTAGTCCATTTACAGATTATATAGTTGGTCTTTTAAAACATAACTAATTACAGATTTATCCTGGTCCATTTACAGATTATATAGTTGGTCATTTAAAAAAAACTAATTACAGATTTATCCTAGTCCATTTACAGATTATATAGTTGGTCATTTAAACAAAACTAACTACAGATTTATCCTAGTCCATTTACAGATTATATAGTTGGTCATTTTAAACAAAACTAATTACAGATTTATCCTAGTCCATTTACAGATTATATAGTTGGTCATTTTAAACAAAACTAAATACAGATTTATCCTAGTCCATTTACAGATTATATAGTTGGTCATTTTAAACAAAACTAATTACAGATTTATCCTAGTCCATTTACAGATTATATAGTTGGTCTTTTAAAACAAAACTAATTATAGATTTATCCTAGTCCATTTACAGATTATATAGTTGGTCTTTTAAAACAAAACTAATTATAGATTTATCCTGGTCCATTTACAGATTATATAGTTGGTCTTTTAAAACAAAACTAATTATAGATTTATCCTGGTCCATTTACAGATTATATAGTTGGTCTTTTAAAACATAACTAACTACAGATTTATACTAGTCCATTTACAGATTATAAAGTTGGTCATTTAAAACATAACTAACTACAGATTTATCCTAGTCCATTTACAGATTATAAAGTTGGTCATTTAAAACATAACTAACTACAGATTTATCCTAGTCCATTTACAGATTATATAGTTGGTCTTTTAAAACAAAACTAACTACAGATTTATCCTAGTCCATTTACAGATTATATAGTTGGTCATTTAAAACATAACTAATTACAGATTTATCCTAGTCCATTTACAGATTATATAGTTGGTCTTTTAAAACAAAACTAACTACAGATTTATCCTAGTCCATTTACAGATTATATAGTTGGTCATTTAAAAAAAACTAATTACAGATTTATCCTGGTCCATTTACAGATTATATAGTTGGTCATTTAAAAAAAACTAATTACAGATTTATCCTAGTCCATTTACAGATTATATAGTTGGTCATTTAAAAAAAACTAATTACAGATTTATCCTAGTCCATTTACAGATTATATAGTTGGTCATTTAAAACATAACTAATTACAGATTTATCCTAGTCCATTTACAGATTATATAGTTGGTCATTTAAAAAAAACTAATTACAGATTTATCCTAGTCCATTTACAGATTATATAGTTGGTCTTTTAAAACATAACTAACTACAGATTTATACTAGTCCATTTACAGATTATATAGTTGGTCATTTAAAAAAAAACTAATTACAGATTTATCCTAGTCCATTTACAGATTATATAGTTGGTCTTTTAAAACAAAACTAACTACAGATTTATCCTAGTCCATTTACAGATTATATAGTTGGTCATTTAAAACATACACACTTTATCCTGCAGAACTTCAGAAATCTTCACCAGAACACTTAATCCCTCATTGATCTCTGTTCCTCTTCTCACTCAGCCCTCCAGGCATGTCTACACACAAAAATGGCATTTTAACCACCTTCATTAAATCAACCATATTGTTTTATTTATTTATTCATCACATTTATCACAGATAACTTGTGAATACTGTGTAACGTTGTATGTGACCATAAAGAATATTCTTCACCAGTCCTCTTTCCTCCTCCAGGACACGCTTACTGCTGTTGAATGCTTTTGATATAGCAGAAGACAGTATCACCATGGACAATGTCTTTGAGTGGATTGAAAAGCTGATTACAGCATATCCAGAGCAGTTTGCTGAAGTCGCCAACAACCTGGAAAACTGTAGCCTGGAGCGTGAGCTGGACACTGTATGTTCCTAATATTTACACTCATCTTACAGTGCTACACACTTCAGCACTAATATTTACAGTTATTACATAATAAGATAACAGTTTCCACCAACTGTAATAAACTACCACGTAATTAGTGGAGAAAATCCAGCACTTGCAATATGATCTCATTTTAAAAAACCCAGTTAAAACGTATATTTCCTCTGATACAGTATGTGTAGTATCTAGTAATAACATTGATTTAGAAGAATTGAAATATGGTGAGACTTTCTAAAAGAGCAGATCTCAACCATTATTTTACAGAGGCCCAACATGAACAAGCTCTTGGTGAGGAAAAACTTCCTTTTAACAGGGAGAACCCACCTTGAGAAAAAGGACAGCTGACCTATGTCATCACAAATGATGAATATGAAACAGCTTAATGAAACCAATCTAGCAAAAACAACGTGTATCCATTGGAATATCAAAAATGTCCAATATCCAGAAACTTGGAAATGCAAACTGGAACTAGCAGCAGAACACTAACAAGACACTGAATGTTGAGTTGTTGAGAGTGAGAAGACGTTTGTGAGCAGAACACATGATGCCACAAGATTCCTCCTGATGCTCTTGCTCCTTATGCTTTAGTGTGCCTGTGTTATATTCTTTTCCCATTTTAGCCTGCACTGACAGAACAGGGCTAGGCTAGCTACACAGTCAGACACATACACCTTGTCCAGAGAGAGAGAGACAGTGACAGACATCAGTAATGATGTTACATCAGTTCTTGATTTTAAACTGATTTTAGAAATGCTCTGATCTGGCCACATTTGTTGTTTGGAAAAGCAAGATAAACAGAAAAAGCAGGCAAGCTGCAAACTTTTAAACTCCAGGCAGCCAAAATAATATATTACAATATTATAATAATAATAAATAAATAAATAAAATACAATCCAAACAAGGCACAGATGGGGCTGCAGATGGTGCTGTTTGTTGCACAAGAGGAGAACCCCTTGGCAGTGGTGGGGTTTCAGGGTCATCTTTACAGAGGACATGGACATAATGTGATTCTTTATTACCTGCACCAAGGTTTTTATGTTTTCACGTGTTAGTTTATGTATGTGTCCCTGTTAGCAGGATGACACAAAAGCCCCTTGATGGATTTTTATGAAACGTGATGGGAGGGTTGGGCATGTGACCGGAATAACAGGAAGAACCCATTTTGGAGTGGATCTGGATTAAGGGGTGGAGTCGGGATCTTTTTCACTTTCCTTAGCGTTGGGAGATAGGGCTTTATTATGTCTATCACACATTAATGACTATTATATCTATATAAATAAATATCTGTATAAAGGGGTGGAGGGGGTAGGGGTTTTTGGAACGTTTATTCCACTTGATAGATTACCATGAAACTGGGTGGAAGAATGGGGCCATGCAAGAAAATATTACATTTTGGAGCTAGATCCAGAAGAAAACCGACATTAGTGAGACATCATTTTTCTTGAATAACAAACTAATAACAATAACGATGTGATTCCAAATTATAGGGTCATGTTTCCATGGTGCAGAGTCATATTATGAGCTTCAAATGATCATGGGACTGTTGTTTTTTTACGTGCGATGACATCACCTTGTTTGTGCTCTGAGTGCTGTCTAGTTCAAAATATTTAACTAATCAACAAAATATTCAGTCAGGCAGAGTGGGCCCCTTTGTAGCTGGAGGCAACCCCACCCACCCACACACACAACAGGTTTGAAGTCTTTTCAGTTTTTCAATTTATTTTCAATGCCAACATTTATTGTCATTGTTCTCTGCCTGTATGGAGCAAGTGTATAAATATAATCTCTTTCTTTGACTAGTATTTAATCAATGATCAGTTTATTCTACAAACAAAAGAAATACCATACAAACACTTCACAAAGGTATTACATTACATTAAGCAGCCCCTTTGAAAAAAGAAGTTATAATGACTGACTGTGAATGTTGACTTTGAATTACTGTCATGCCCTATGGATTTACACATTTACTAAATGACTGTGCCTTAGCTCCCTTTAAGAATGACATTTATCAGATCCTTAGTGTTTTGCAGTGTTATGTTTTGAAACACATGTTATATCATATGGTACATGCCAAGTCAAGTTTATTCATATGTGTCTTCATCACAAGTGTTGATACAGCCCTACAAAATAAAATAACTTCTATAGCCCATAAACTGAAAGGGCACAGAGAGAGAGGGGAGAGTATTTTATAGATATTTTCTGTGCCAACGTTTTTTATAATCATGCCTCGTGTGTGAATGACCATGTTGACATTTACCTTGGTAACTTATTTGCTGTTGCTAATCAGAAATGTCATTTCTAGGACACAGGACTGTTTAGGGATGAAGACTTGTTGGTCTAATTAAATCCAGTTTCATATAATAAAGTGTTTTTCATGGTTTTGATAAATGAACAAGAAATTCAATCTGAAAATACAAGTGTAGCATGGTAAGCATCTGCCCAGCATTAATCTACTTGGTTGGGATTGTTCTGGTGTGTGAATGTTTGTGTGAGCTCCTAATGAGTGTATGAATGTTGGTGTGAATGCATGAATGCTGGCTTGTGTTGTAAAGCTTTGAGTGGTCAGTCAGACTAGAAAGGTTCTTTGATAATACAGTCTGTTTACCATTTGCCAGTTGTCAGGGTTCAGATGTGTGGTGCTTATAAGACTCTGACCTCTCAGTTGTTCACTTATTTCGAGATGAATAATTGAAGAGCTAAGCTGAGGGATTTAAACCAAGTTGAGGGAAGGTCAGGGTGTCAGGGATATGTAGATAGGTAGACCTCACCCCACGGGTCACGGGTTTGTAACATGAGTGGATCATGAATGGAAATAATCTTAATATATCTCAAATATTAAAGTATTGGATTAAACTCCTGCTGGCCCCTCAAAACACATTGGTATATATTCACATATATTTAACACACAGTTATAGAGGAAGCTGCCACAACTTGTTTCTGCTTTTGACCAAACATACATCATTATGAATATTTATGAGATGGAAAGTGCAGTAAAATTGTCTTTAAATTGACTGGACTAACACCCAAAAAAATATCTTAACTAAAAGAACTTTTTACAAAAGTAAAAAGGTTGACTCAATAGTACCTGTCAATTGTTCACAGACGTGTTGTTTTGCTAGTTGTCATTATTAACTTAAGGAGCCTATGGAAGCCTCTGTAATCTTACATTGCATAAGTCAGCCTAGAAGTTAGCAGACATTTCCTGTACTCATAGTTTAACAAATTACATATTTATATTTATACTTTTTCTCACTCATTGTTCATATAAGGCACTGCATTTCCTGACAGAACACTGG
The DNA here is from genome assembly GCA_037577475.1 of Chaunax sp. Z400. Classification (NCBI taxonomy): domain Eukaryota; kingdom Metazoa; phylum Chordata; class Actinopteri; order Lophiiformes; family Chaunacidae; genus Chaunax; species Chaunax sp. Z400. The sequence continues at coordinate 3,616,659 of CM075190.1, read as the reverse complement.
TTGAATTTCAGCCTGAATGAACATTTTTCAGCCTAACACGGGCTGATATTGACGGAGCGAGTGTAAGAAGTTAGTGAATGAGATGCCAAACTCATTTTATATAGAGTGAGAGAGTAAAAGTACTTTAATGCCATTTTGCATGAGGTGAAACTTGATTACTACACATAGGTGAGTAATGTTATTTGCACTGTGCACACATTCTGGTCTATCATTGTGGTTGCTTGTTGTATGGCGTTCAGTGGTTATCTACAGAAACATTCTAAGCCTGTTTAAGTCTGTTTCTCTTTTTTCATATGTTTCAGGCAGTCGAGGGGACAGGTCTGGCATTCATACTGTACAGTGAGGCCATAAAGAACATGCCACTGTCTCAGCTGTGGTCAGTGCTCTACTTTTTCATGCTCTTGCTGTTGGGAATGGGCAGCATGCTGGGCAACATCACCGCCATCATCACCCCACTACGAGACTTAAAGGTTGTGTCCCAAATAAGCAACGAGTTGTTTAATGGTAAGAGCTGATACTGGTGGAAAAAAGTTATCATCCTTGTTACCATCAGCCTGTACTGGTTTCTATTGTCCCAGTAAAATATTGCATATGGGTAGTACTCATATTAGTTGTGTTTATATACAAGATTAGATAAATATCCTGTTTACATATTATAAATTAAAGCTCAGCACCAAATCTCATCAAAATGAGGGAATTTGACTTTGTGATGAGCTCTGCTGTAATACCGTTTTCATGAGTATGCAATCGCTGCAGTGTAATGTAAGCAGATGAACCACTGGAGAGCCCGGTATCATTTGACACAAAATTGTATCAAGTTGTATCAAGGGCAGGACTTTCACACATTTACACTGGTTACAAAACTGACTTCTGACATAGACACTCTCTCTGTCATACAACTAATTCAACTCTACCCAAATATGTAGCTGGATGCTTCATATCCACAATACTGTAGGCTACATAATGGATAATAAAAGAAGCATTCATTCAATAAGTATCAGTAGCTACATGTATCAGAACATGACTTATAAACTCTGGTGTATATGTAGACATACACAAATACCGTCCATCATTTAAAAGTAGGACAGATGTTTGGGCCTCACCTTCCTTTGTCAGCACATTAAAATCACTGCCACACAAATACAAAATATGACTCAATATCATTCAGTGACGAGGAATTCTTGAGCAGTTCATGATTTCTTGATTGGAACAGTAAACAGTCCACCTTTTAGCTTCAAACATCTCTTAAATAAGGCAGAAGATGCCGGGGTTCTTCCTGCTGTTCTGATGAATCATCATCACCAATGTCTTTGTCACCTTCAGTCATGTCAGTACTTGTAAATGCGTTACTTCTCTCTGTTAAGGACATGATGTCGTCACTTGCAGACTGAGTTTCTCACCTGTTTACCTAAATGTCTCGTCTTGGTAGGTGTGTCGTGTGTGAAATGCAGATCTATATATAAGGGATCGTTTCTAATGCGTGATATAAACCGATCTATATATTCGGGATCATCTCTAATGCATGATATGCACAGATCTATATATAAGGGATTGTCTCTAATGCTTGATATGAACCGATCTGTATATAAGGGATCGTCTCTAATGCCTGTTATGAACCGATTTATATATAAGGAATTGTCTCTAATGCTTGATATGAACCAATCTATATATAAGGGATCGTCTCTAATGTGTGATAAGCACTGATCTGTATATAAGGGATCATCTCTAATGCATGATATGCCCGATCTATATATAAGGGATCGTCTCTAATGCATGATATGCACAGATCTATATATTAGGGATCGTCTCTAATGCGTGATATGCCCGATCTATATATAAGGGATCGTCTCTAATGCGTGATATGATCCGATCTATATATAAGGGATCGTCTCTAATGCGTGATATGATCCGATCTATATATAAGGGATCGTCTCTAATGCATGATATGCACAGATCTATATATTAGGGATCGTCTCTAATGCGTGATATGCCCGATCTATATATAAGGGATCGTCTCTAATGCGTGATATGATCCGATCTATATATAAGGGATCGTCTCTAATGCGTGATATGATCCGATCTATATATAAGGGATCGTCTCTAATGCGTGATGTTGCATCCATTTAGGTTGAAATCAGACTGCAATGCGCTTCCTTAAGAAAGAACGCAATGATGACAAATAAAAATAACCTACTAAAGTAACGAGTCTGTTTTGAAAATGTAAGGAGTAAAAAGTACAGATGTGTGTTAAAATGTCAGGAGTAAAAGTAAAAAGTACTCAGTACAAAATAAGTACTCAAGTAAAGTACAGATATCCAAAAAATGTACTTAAGTACAGTAATGGAGTATTTGTACTTCGTTACTTCCCACCTCTGAAAATAGTATGTGTTGTTTTCCAGTGAATGTTAAAACCTACTAATAAACATTCATGGATATGAACACCTGAATGCTGTGTTTGCTTCCAGGTTTAGTGTGTTTGTTCTGTCTGCTGCTGGGCCTGGGCTTCACCACCACATCAGGGAACTACTGGTTTACCATATTCAATGACTATGGAGCCACATTCTCCCTGCTGTTTATTGTCCTCATTGAGGTCATAACTGTCAGTTACATCTATGGAATCAAGAGGTTTGTATATTTGTGTGGTAGTACCCACATTTATTCAGCTTTTGCTTTGACTCAGTTCGTGTGAAGTACAGAATAACCAGCAGTGCTCTTGAATATGATGTCTACTCATTTAGGTTTGAAAAAGACATAGAAGACATGCTGGGTCATCGTCCCAACTGGTACTGGAAGATCATGTGGACAGCAGGCAGTCCCATCCTCCTTATTGTCATCTTCATATTTTACATTGTCAACTACATCCGGGGAGGGACACCCACCTACCAAGCATGGAACAAAGAGCTGGTGAGCTGTGGCGTTTTTCTTGTCCAGTACTAATATTCTGCCACCTGACTTAAATGAAGTAATAAAATCAGTCCAAACATGACAAAGAAAAAAAGAAAAACTTTTTATTCAAATAATATAATACCACCTTTAAATTTGTGAAAAAAGGAAAGAGTATCAAATCAAATTCAGTTAATCAAACAAGAAAAAAAACTTCAATCATCAGAACAAGATGTTGTTTTCTATGCTGCTGTAACAAGAGAATTCCCCCTTGTGGGATGAATAAAGTATCTTCTTATCTTATCTTATCTTTAGAACTCTAAAGAGAACAACCTCCATGTTCTTCACCACAGATTCTTAAGGCAAACAGAAGCCGACTGCTTCACAACTGAGTTATTGTTATCATTTGAATATTAAGCTATCAACAGAACAACTACTCTGTTCTCCTGCTGATTTCAAACATCCATGGACCGGAATAGGGTAGGGTACTATGGGCTCTTTAAGATATGTTGGTGCCTTACCATTAAGGGCTTTGCATGTGAGGAGAAGGATTTCTTTTCTATTCTGGGGTGCAAGAGAGGTTAATATGTGAGAGATATATTAATAGTTCTGGACATTACACTGCACAGCTGGAGAGTGTTTTTAAAGACAGAATGCGCCTGATTTTCCAATATTACACAGGAAAAACGTTTTTGAAAAATTGTTTTATGTTGGATTGGAAGGACATATCCAGATCAAAGATCCTCCTCATGGTGGTGGAGCAGGAGGCCAAAATAATGTCATCCAGAGCAGTTGTTTAGGCATCAATGTATCCCAGTGTCAGAGCTGGTCCACTACAAAAATCAATTCAAGATTATTTCAATCATTATCTATCCATTCGTGTAAGAAAAGCAACAATTAAATTTATTGTTAATTATAGTTAATCCACCAAAATAAATTAATTCTCAATTTCCCCTATTTTTGCCCTAATTTCATGGTTTAAACACTCTGTCATCACAAGTCAGCTAAAACAGCTCATAAACAGCTCATCTGCAGACACATGTAGCACAGATGTTACAGATGTTATGGCTCATTGCAAAGTGGAGGCAGATTTAACTTGTACACAGCTGATGGTCGTAGGCGTGTGTATCGTTGTCGTGGGGAACGCTATTTGATATTTAAAATGAACAGGACTGCATGAAATCCTACAAAATTATGTGTTTTTACTGTTGCTCAGTATATTTATTTTTTATTACCCAAGATTCAGATATTTGCCCAATATGCTAGGCTGTGTCCTCATTATTTATTTATTTATTTGCTTATCCATATTTATATTTACTCTAAACATGCTCTACTTTATGCTCTATGTTCTCTATGTTTATCTATGTTGCACTGTTTCTTCTGTATACTGTGTATAAGGTTTGAATGACAAGAGTTTAGTTGAGATGAATTTTTGCAGTGTGATTTAATAAATAATGTGTGACGACAGGTGTTAACTGCAGCGTTTGTTTCCTCAGGGTAAGTCAGTGGTGACAGAGTATCCTGTCTTTGGTCAAGTCTTCATCGGGCTTCTTATCACGTCGTCAGTCAGCTGTGTTCCCCTCACAGCTCTGTATGTCTACTGCAGGAAGAGGAAACATGGAAGACCTCATAAGAGGCAACAAACTGTCAGCACAGTGTCTGGGTAGTGACCAGATGACAGGGACTTACCTCCCACCATAACCTGCCTTCATAGACACCTTCATATCGCTACATAATTTATATCATGTGTCCTTGTCATTTTCAACACATGACATTTTTGAAAGCATTTTTGAATTGTTCTCAAAAGGACTTCTTTCATTCACTGAAAAATACACTGCAGCAGGAAACAAAAACGTTGCTGCAGGGGGACAGGAAATGAAAATCATGTTAAATCTTTCTACGTTGAACTACAAATTGTTGATTTTTCTTGTAAATATAAGATTGCGTAATTTCTCTCAGTATTAATGTCAGTCTTTCAATCAAGAATCTGGACATTGAAAGAGATTAAAATTCATCACATTCCACAAGAATTATTTTCTTAGTCCCAGCGACATGTTATTAATGTAAATATAGTTGGTTTAATCGCCAAACTTTTATTTTTAAACTGCTATAATATGTAGATGTGTAGGAATGGCTCACTGTCTTATGAGATTTAATGTTTGAGTATATTAGTCTTTTTTCATATCTTATGCTGAAAACATGTCTGAGGTCAGATTGTTTAATATTTAGCCTTAAAGGTGTACAAACAGTATTTGTCAGTATTTACCTCCTCTTCCTGGTCCAACGGCCAACAGAGAGAGAGCAGCAGGCTAGAAAGTGAATGAAGAGAGGGAGCAGCGTTGTCTAGATCAGAGTCGTGAATCAGAGAAATGACATGTTATTTTGTTATTGTTTCACAGCAGTTAAAGCCCAACTAAACACTCCTGTCAACTGTTAGTCCACCGCCAGTCAAACAAACACACAGACCTACAGCTCTTTATACAGCCATGACAGGCCGAGAGAAACAGGAGACAAGACAGAGACATATCTGCTATGTGTTTACAGAGGTCTAACCTTGCTGTCCGATTGGCTGGGGGCCACACATGCACTGCACATCCAAGGTTGACACCCAGATATGGACACAGCAAAATACTATGAAAATAAGAAAGGACAGGTGGAGGGTAGGGTATCTGCAGAAAAATATATCATCACACATTTCTAGCTGGACAAAAGTAATGACAGAGTTGGGATTACATGTGTATGGATCCATACATTGAGTTTTAAGGAAATCCTGCTTGGTATACCTTTAAATATGTATTTCCTCGATCAGGCCACACTGATAAAGTTGATATAAGAAAAAAAGAGACATATAATAAATTTTCATTCTTGCTCAAATGGGGATGTCCAGAAGATGGTACCGATGTCCAGAAATCACATATTTTTGAAGTGATCTGGACAATGGTTTGCTCTCTGGGAAGTTTACTTATAGCAATACAAAATCCTGCAATGGTATTATAGTCCAGCAATGTGATTCTAAAAGATCCAACAGTGTTGTCATAAGCAGCATTTGTTCTTCTCTTGTTCAGGAATGAAATATGAAGAAGGGGAAGTTTGCATCACTAGTACCAAAACAAGACACTTGTTCTAGAAAAAACAAGTTTAAACTATTTTAATGTAGTGCTGTAGAAAACAACACAACAACATATTGGGTGATTTTCTTTTTCATTTATTTTAAGACATTAAGTTTTTGGAATTAAGAATAGACTGATTTAAATGCAGTTCTTTTCACAGTCTAGTCATCTATCATATAACATAATGTATGTCTGTATAATAATATATGGTATAATATATATTAATATTAGTATTGAGATATCTGGTAATGTGTGCTCATTGTCAGAAAATTCTACAAATAATTTTTCCTACATATTAAGTATTGTTTGATAGCAACTTTCATATCTGTTCAGGGGCTTTCATTTCATCGGCTATCTTACATTTTCTATAAGAGATGTAAAACCGAGAGCACATAAGGTCCCTTGTGTGAAGCAAATACTGATTTTTTGTTTTGTTTTGTTTTTGAGATACTGGGGGGGAAATTCTTTCTCTGCATTTGACTCATCCCTGAGGAGCAGTGGGCTGCCACTACATTACGGCACCCGGGGATATGTTTGATATGTTTGATGTGTGTGTGATGATTACAAGAAATATGTCTCTTGTTTTTACCATTGTCTAAATGAGATGTTAGCAATTGAGAGACAATGAACTAAGAAAGCAGTTTGTCATTTAAAATCAAATCAAAAATACTATGAACATAAAATCTGATCCAAAGTTTACACACAGAATAAAAGCAACAGATTTTGAACGCAAGAAAAATGTTGTCAATAACTGTGTGTGTGTGTTCAACTACAGACATGATTGGAGTTTTTAAACTGCAACAGCTCCTTTAATGAAACTCAGTGTTTCCCATACATAGGCTCTACTTTGGCGTCCGCCCAGGTAAATTAAGACCCGCCCAGGTACATTAAGACCCGCCCAGGTAAATTAAGACCCGCCCAGGTACATTAAGACCCACCCAGGTAAATTAAGACCCGCCCAGGTACATTAAGACCCGCCCAGGTAAATTAAGACCCGCCCAGGTACATTAAGACCCGCCCAGGTACATTAAGACCTGCCCAGGTAAATTAAACCCCGCCCAGGTACATTAAGACCCGCCCAGGTACATTAAGACCCGCCCATGTACATTAAGACCCGCCCAGGTACATTAAGACCCACCCAGGTCGATAAAATCCCAATCTCATTTCATAATTCCCACTAGTCCTCAGTGCTGGGGAGCTGCACACAGACCTGCAGACCAATGGGTGGAGCCTTCTCAAGATGACGCGCATGCCAGACGTGCGTGACACAGCGTTTCATTCGGCAACGTTTCAGAGGGAGACTGGCCGCTTCTGAGTTTTGAGGTAAGTAACTTTTTTCTTGACTCAATAATTAAAGTCATCACACCTCACAGTTTGGTTTGTATTAGACGTATAGAAGGACTGCCTGTGTCTTAATGTTACGTTAAAGAGAGAAACGTGAGTTCAAAATGGTGTACGGTTGTATTTTCTGTTTAATAAGGAAAATACCAGGTGTAAGAATTATAAATGATCTAAATAGTCATCCCAGATGTCAGAGAGAGAAAAGGACAAGTGGCAACACAGCAGGGCAGAGTGGAGAGGAAGAGGAAACAGGACAAGTGGAGCAGGGCCAGCAGACAGCACAGCTGCAGGCATAACACTATCCAGAGAAAGTTAGTGACAATTTATCAGTCAAGTATTGTTGATTCTAAACATAATGCACTCATTTCAGATGATCCCTTCTCACTCACCTCCTGTAATTCTGTCAAATAAGTCTGATAATACTGACTGTAATATAAATAATAACTGTTATTTTAACCAAAGCATATTGTTTGTCATTTTCTATTCTATTTGTTAAAAAATGATCTTTAAACTGTTGAAAATGAATCACTTTGCAGGGATGTGATTTCTCTGGAAAGCAGGATTCCAGGCTCATACCTTCATAACTCTTACTTCATTTTTAATGGTTCTGTTTTCTACTATTTTCTGTCCTGATAGGACAAAAACCAGGCAGAGATCATTCAACAGTTGGTCAGTGAATCCAATGAGTGGGCAGACATCTACCCTGGTTGGAGTCTTCTGGCTGCAGTGGTCCTGGTCATCCCTGTCTCCAGTGTGAACTGTGAGTGAGACGTCTCAACAATGAACAGAGTAAGTGATTTTCAACCATGAAAGAGCACAATGTGTGCATTTTCTGTTCATTTTCTGCTGCGCTGTCTTTCAAAATGGTTGTTAGTTTGTTTCTGTTTCAGGTCAGAACTGATCTGAGGAACAAGCTTAAAGGAGAGCACCTGGCTGCAGGCCTCAGAATCTCAATAAATGGACCTGCCCCTGAAGCAGACCCATACAGACAGGTGTTTTTCTTTTAGTTTGATGACTTCACTTATTACTCTGCCCTCTCTCTGAGCTTGCTCAAGCTCTTCATGGCTTATTACTGGCCAAGGTCCCAGTGTGCCTGTGTCTGAGTTCTCCTGTGACAAGCTCAACACAGTAACATAGGCCACATCACTCTCCTTGGCTGCCTGACTACCTTCCCATGCTGCTTGGATTGTGTCCTTTGACAGTTCCTCTGTGCAGGCAGCGACTGTTCCTGTGCCCAGTGTATGGGAGTTTTTGCAGCCAGCTGGCCTCCTTTGCCCTTCATTGTTTTGGGCTGCGATAACGCTACATGGTTTCCTTTCACCTGCAGGAGGTCATACAAAGGCTTTGCAATTCTAGCAAAATCCTGCACATCGGCTCTGTAATAGCTTAGAAAGCCCAGCAGCTTTCACAGATCTCCAACAGTGCTCGGGCTTTTTTCCTTCAAAGCTTGGACGGCTGCTATGTCTTTGGTATCGATCCACACCCCATCAGCTGATACAAGCCTCCCAACATAGCGCAACTCTTGTTTGAAAAACTCACACTTGGTCGGCCTGAGTTTGATGCCATGGCGTTTGACAGCTCTCAGGACCTGCCTCAGTCCTTCCACATGGTCATCAAAGGATTTGGCATAACAGAGTGCATCATCCAGGTGGGGGATGCAGCATCCCCCTCCATACACCTCTGAAATGCATCTGGGGCATTAGAAAGGCCGAAGGGGATGCGGACCCCCTCATACAGGCCCCAGGGGGTGATGAACGCTGTAAGGTGTCTGGATCCCTCCGCAATGTACCCCTGGTGATATGCTTTCCCTTGATCCAAGATAGAGAACCAGCGATATCCTCCAAGTGTGTTCATTAGGTCCTGGATGCGTGGGGGTGGATGCCTGTCTGGAATAGTTTTTCAATTAAGCAGCCTGTAATCGATGCAGAGCCTTAAACTCCCTTCCCTTTTTTCGTACACATACATACCACTGGAGCTGCATAGGGTGACTTGGATTTCACTATCCACCTTCTGGCAAGCAGGTCTTATACCTATACTCCTTAACCTCCCTATACAGTGGTTTAGGAATAGATGCATAGGAACGTTGAACAGGGATGTTGTCGTCATTTGAAGGCTTGGAATGCAGCTCATTTCACCGTCATCACGAGCAAAGGCGTTGGATTCTTCATATAGCAGCTGCTTCACTACTGTTTGTTCTTGCTCATTTAGATGGCTGATGTCGACATGTGGATGCCATAATGTTGGTTGTGCTGAGGAGGTTTCTTTATTCTGCGTCATTGTGGAGGGTGTGTCAACCTCATTTACACACGCACTGTTTATTTGGTCTGTTTCAACTATCCTGTCGATGACTTGGATGCTGCCTAAAACAGTGCGACTAGCTAGAATCACCTCATGTTTGGTTGCATTGCCCACAGGGATCTCAACAAATGGTCTTTCAGTGTGGTGAACTTCAACAATGTATATAAGTTAAATGAGTGTTGATGTGTTAAAGGTACAAAATCTGTAACACAGGCATTAGAAATGTATTTTTCACAAACCAAGAAAAATCAAATGTTCAAACAGGGAATGCCAACTGTGCAACTCTATAAACCTTGCTTTCACTTTGCAATTTCGTCTGCCACTGCCACCCTCCCATCCGGTCAAACCCGCCTACCTTGTGTCGTGTTCTTAACTTGGAGACACCAGTGGTGGAAGGTTGACTGCTTCCTATCTTTATGTTAAAATAAGATTCATGCTTGGTGCTTTCTCTGGAAAGACTCTGCAGTAATAATGTGGATGAACTTCGAGTAGGAGCTAAAAAAAGAAGAAAAATTGTAAGCTCCGTTTCATTCAAAGAGTTATTTCTGGACATCCCAAGGAGCCTCATATCCAGAGTGCATCTGGGTGAGGTGAGGTGAGAAACTTTACAACAAAGCTTATTTTAAAAAGTGATAAAGGTAAGATAACCAAGATGAAGGCCCAAGAGGTGAGCCACCTCTCTTTCACCTTACTCAACACTTTCTCCCAGGACAATGCAAAGATAAGACAACCGCAAATCACTGATTTTTTTCCTAAATCCAACCACATGGTTTTTGAGCCTAATCTTCACTGAAATGCCGTTTCATGTGAAGTACATGTTAGACAGGGCTTGTGGATATGCTGATAGAGGTTTTGGTAACACATTACAATACAGGTGCAATAATGTGCATACAGTACAATAATGCTTAACTAATGCACAGATCATCTGCAGTTAATGAATGACTCATGAAGAACTAAGCCATTATTAATGATTACTGCATCAGCAACAAATGAAGAGTCTATCTGATTAATAGACTTGAGTCATGAATTAATTAATGTGGATGCTTTGCAGCCACACTATAGTTATCCTGTTCTTTCTTTTCATTTTTCTTCTTCTTAATCTTCTTCCGTACATTTTTTGGCAGTCAGCTTCTTCCTCATACTTCAACGTTGAAATGTCATTCAATATACCACTTGCTTGAAACAACAAAATATCTGCATTTGAAGTTAAATAAAGTACAGACCTTAAATCAGATTTTTAATGAAGGCAGCAGAGATACTAACATGATTACACAGGTGACTTTTTTGGTACAGCACTGAGTGAAAGCCTTAGTGTAGTCTTAGTCGTCTGTAAAGCCCTTATCCCTCTTTTCTGACTGATTCTTTATCTAAATTATTTGTGAACCAGCTGTGTGTCATTTCTCGTTTATCCTGCCTTATCTTTGTGTTTTTTCCTTATCCCATGAAACATATTTCCAGGCTAAAATGGCAACCGCTGCGGGTCGTATAAAATAAAGTGAATTACGCTGCCTTATTTGTTGACTGCTCTTATGCTATTGCGTATTTACAATAAAGTTTTATTTCTTAAAAAATGAAGCTGTAAAGCGCTACGCGTTTGTATACAAAACTCCACTTCCGCATACGAGCAGAATAGCCAATCTGGCCAAGCCGTGACAGCCCATGTGACCTCCTCTAACCAATAGATGACGGAGATGGGGGCGGCACGGGGAAAAACTCATAAACCAAACATATTGATGCTATTTTAGCACACAGATTAATAGAAACAATTAATTCATTTACACAATGAAAAAAATCGACAATTGCCGAAATGTGCCTGATTTAAAGTTCGTATTTGATGTCCGTCTTAATTTTTGAACGTTTTCTGTCACCGGAAGTTCTCGTCTCTGACAACAGGATGCGCCTCACCGGGCTATATAAAACGAGCAACTGCCTAAGATTCGACAGACACTTGGTTTTGCGAAGTCTTTGGACTGTACAGAAACCTTTTGTTTTGCTTCGTGAGCTACTTTGCTAACATCGACAGCTTCTTTGCTTACATCGACAGCTTCTTTGCTAACATCGACAGCTACTTTGCTAACATCGACAGCTACTTTGCTATGGCTAACTCCAGTATGTACACCAGCGCTTCCCGTACCACTACTACCTGCCCGTTCCTGTTCGTGGAAGGCCTCGGCCAACGGGTGACAGAGGCCAGCCTGTACGACACCTTCAGTCTGGCAGGAGCTATCCGCTCCGTCCAGATATGTCGGGACATCACCACCGGTCGTTCCCTCGGCTGCGCCTATGTCAGCTTCGACCATCCAGCTGATGGTATGTACTTTATCACAAATACTGACTTAAATTTGTCATCATCAATCTGTTTATCATTTTTTGTATATGACTGATCAGATAACAGGTCTGCATCTTCATCTGGTTTTCTCAGGTGTGTTTCAGTGTTTTACTGATATTATTTTCTCATTTTCTTAAATCTGTTACGGAACAATTAGAAGAATAACTAGACTGTGTTGTTTGTCCAGGGAATTAAAATCCTGAGAAATAAATACTCATCATTTATGCAAAAACATTTAATAATTGTACAATTGTGGCTTAACACAAACCGGCTTGTCAATGTATTGTCAAAGGTTAATCAAGTAAGGATTTAAGTGACTTTTTAAAGCTAAAATTGGTGGTTTTCTTAACGTATGATAGTGAACTGAATATTTTTGGGTGCTGACATAAAAAAAAATATCAAGGAATAAGAATATGTAAACTTGGACTCAGTTTCCCAACAGCACCTACTGTAAGTACTAGAAACCCACTCAAGACAACGAACCACACCTTCAACATATGCTGTTAAATCTGGCTCTTGAAAATTTCTATTTACTAAACAACTCAAACCATTTTCTCTGTGTTCCTTCCCTCAGCCGAGCGTGCATTGGACGCCTATACCTTTTATGGGGTCTGGGGTCGGCGTCCTCGCATCTCATCAGCACAGCATCAGCGAGAGAACATCGGAAAAGTGATCGTCAAGAACCTCGAGGAGTCCATCGACAGCGAGGCTCTGAATGACACCATGTCCGTTTTTGGCAACGTTCTATCTTGCCAGGTAGGAGACTAGTGTCTGATTTCTCCTTCTCATATCTAATCTGAAGCAGGGCTATGGTCGACAGTCATTGTTGGAGCATAGTATTGTGACTCTGCAGGTCTAATTACAATGTGCTTAACCTGTTTCCGAATGCACAGAACATCACAATAGTTGGACTATAAAGTCACTTTTCATGTACTCTTACTGCGTGTGTGTGTGTCCTAAAAGTAGCATGTGTGTACTTCCTTTAAGGTTGTTGCCAATGGCTCCAGAAACTACGCTGTCGTCCGTTTCCAGACGCAGGAGGCAGCCGACCGAGCCATTGACAGACTGAATGGCTTGATGTTCAATGACCAACAAGTGTGAGTGAATGTTTGAAGTTGTTTTAAACTGCTTTGGTACGAACTCTTTGTGTAGTGAAAAAAACCTGTTGTATTAATATCAGAACTGGTCTCATTGGAGGCTGTACAGTGATGCTCGATGCAGAGATGACTGAATAGAGTTGTACAGTGTGCAATAATACTTAGAGTAAGCTTGATGATGCTTAAGTAGCTCATAAAATGTACTGAAAATACAGAACTGGCTTTACAGCTGTGATGAGGAAAATATTTATTAATTTCTGTAATTAATGAGGTTAATGTGTATTAAAATTCTGCTAAATGTCCATTTTATATCGCAGATTTGTGGCTCGCTTTGCTTCAAGCATGGTGCCACAACCACAGACCGTTGGTCCCAGAAGGCCTGCCCCTCAGGTGCCACGTAGGATAGCTGCTCACCTTGCAGGTCAGTCAATGATCTAACAGATACAGCTCAGCTATATGGCTGCTGATTGAGTGTTTGTGTTGATGTTTCTGTCAACTGTTGACTCCTCTTGCAGCAATTCAAAACATGGCATCCCGCCGCCCTCCTCCTGCATCAGTCGCTCCGGTGGGTGGAGTTCCACAGCAGAATGGTGCGGCAGGAGTTGATGACACCCGGCGGCAGACGGCTACTCCGCGGATGGTTGCCCAGCTTACCGGTTAGTCACCTCGACTCAGTCAATGATCTAACTACCCAACAGATACAGCTCAGCTATATGGCTGCTAATTAAGTGTTTGTGTTTACTCTTCTTGCAGCAATTCAAAACATGGCAACCCGTCGCCCTCGTCCTGCACCAGTTGCTCCTGTGGGTGGGGTCCCACAGCAGACTGAGGCGGCAGGAGTTGATGACACCCAGCGGCAGACGGCTGTTCCGTGGATAGTTGCCCAGCTTTCCGGTCAGTCACCTCGACTCAGTCAATGATCTAACTACCCAACAGATACAGCTCAGCTATATGGCTGCTAATTAAGTGTTTGTGTTGACTCCTCTCGCAGCACTTCGTAACATTGCACCTCGGCGCCTTCGTCCTCCAGCTACTGCGCCAGCTGCTGCCACAGGAATCCGCAACATCCCGCGGTCGATGCGTGCTCAATTGCAGGCCATCATGCAGCAGGTAGGAATGCACATTTGTTTGTTAGGCCAGACCTACTGATCCACTCTGATCTGTGAGAAAACAGTTCAGTTTGGAGGTGCAGTCAGAACTTCCTGTCTGATTTCATTCCCTCCATTTAGCCTGTTGTTTGTGTTCATGGACGGGATCCTCATACCAAATATGGTCATAAGTAGATTTGGGTGGATACTGATTTTTATTTCTCCTCCGTAGGGAGAGGTGATCAAACAAGAGAACTAAGAGAGAAATGAGTGTAAAACTTCTCTCTCTGTCTCCACAGAGACTTTCTCTTTAAGACACAGGAAAGGTGGATCTTGTGGTCCCAACATGATGTTATGATTTTGCTGACATTTAACATGTTTCTTTCTAGGATATGACGGCTCCTGCTGCCTGAGCAGAAGACGGCGACGAGTTCAGCTGCTGCTCCATCATCAGGACCTTTTTTTACTATTATAATAGCTCTTATTGTTATTGTGGTTGCATATGTCTGTGTCCTCTGTCCTCCCCATTTCTCTCTCTCCCCATCTATCTCCCCTCCTCATCTATCTCCCCATCTCTCTCTCTCTCTGTCTCTCTCACCCCAACCGGTCAAAGCAGAGGGCCGCCCACCTTGAGTCTCGGATCTGCTCAATGGTTTCTGCCTGTTAAAAGGCAGTTTTTCCTCGCCACTGTCGCTAAGTGCTTGCTCAAGGTGGAATGTTGGGTAGGATAAGTTATAGATTATTGTTTGGTAAGTATAGTATGAATAAATTTATTATTGTTATAAATATAAAACATTTGCTATGTGTCTGTGTTTGGCTGTTAGAGAAAGTAGTCAGAATAATATGACTGTTCCTATGACTGATGACAACTGGATCCATTTTCTAAATATGTTGGTTCTACTGGCCAAATTAAATTCATTAAGAACTTTAATAGTAAAGTGGTTAAAAATAATCATTCACAAAATGAAACTGATGCTCTGAAAATTACCCACTTCCACTAAAGATGGAGAACTGGACAGGAGACATTTTAATATTATTATTAAGCCTTTATTTGAACAGGTTGTCTCATGGAGGTTTGGATCTCTTTTTCAAGAGAGACCTGAGTACAAAAAATGAACATATAGATTTAAAACAGACAAACACACAGATAATTTACAGACACGGGTATATATTCCATACTTTAAAGAAAACAATTACAGGTGTGATTGTAATCACACAAAAGTGACTTTTTAAATTGTTCAAATGTAGTAAGAGAATGTAACTTGATACATGTTTGAAGTTCATTCCATTTGTATGCAGCGTAGTATTTGAACCTACTTCTGCCAAGTTCAGTGTGAACAGGAGGAAGAACTAATGTTAAAATGTCCTGTGACCTGACACTGTGGGTACTGTATTTAAATTCAACCAGACAGCAGAGGGAACTCGGTACTTTAAGTAGCAGGGCCTTAGAAATAAACCACATGCAATGCTGCTCCCCTCTGTTTGTTAAAGAGGACCATCCCACCTTTTCATATAGGCTGTAATGGTGAGTGAGGAATGTATCACCTGTGATGAAGCCAAACACGCTGCGATAAACAAAGTCAAGAGGTTATAATATGATATAGTATAATATGATATAGTATAATATAATGGGATTTGAAAAGCCAAAGTTACTTTAAGTATCCTCTTCACTGGCATTGGGATTCTGTGAACTCAACTAATTAGATGGAAAAGGAAGTATAACGAGACTAGAACAAAGAAAGAAAGAAAAAACAAGTGCCGGCCTTCAAATACACAACTCTACGTATATATCCTACAATCCAAAGATACATGTAGAATATATAATATACTGTATCTTTTCATTGATATTAAACTACACAGGGCATTTCATGGTGCAGTGTACTGTGCAGTTCATGTGCAGGGAGCTAGAGACGTGGCACTGCCACCGATACGTAACTGAGATAATGTGGATTCAGAAGGCATCAAGGAAGAAAAGACGAAATGAATGGAGGCAATTATGATGGAGAGCAGTTTCATGTTTGATAGCAAATCAATCTGCTCTGTAATTTATGGGCACTCTGCACCATTCTCTACCAAGCTGTCCTTGACAGCATTGAGCTTCATTCATGCTGCTTTCATACACACTAACAGTACACTACACTGTACAAACTGAGTCAAAGAACCGTTGTATTATTCCAAGAACCTCAGGGCTCCTCCAGAACTCCAAGTTACCTCAGTGCTTTGAGAGGCGTCTGCAAGAACGTTTGTCATTCCTCAGAATAAGGAATGACAATGAATGAAAGAACACATTCGAAGAAGACTTTTTAAACTTCTATATTTGGATATGTGATATTTAAACTACTATATTAGATATACTGAGGAGTTTATCTCAATAAATTAACAGCTGCTTTGCAAATACCTTTTTCCATGTTTTTGAACTGTATATTAAAGAGAAAGTTGGTAACTCAATATGTTTATCTCCAAATTCTTCTTCTCCTCCTCAATCTGTAGCGTTAAACATATTTTTGTGTTGTGTAAGTGTGGGTTGAACCCCTTTTCAAGGAACTGTATGCATGTCACTCAATCCCCCTACAGGTCTGATCCTAGAACAGCCCCTGTTGGAGTTTTAATTCCTTTTTGCATCTTTCAAAGTATCTTCATGTTGTTAAACGACACCAAAACAACTGAATTCCTCTGATATTCAACAGTATTGGTTACCCTGTAAATATGGCAGCTCTCATTAAAAGCCTGCTGGATGACGTTTCATATTTTTGAAGCTTTATTAAAAAGGGGGAGGAGGGGTGAGTGTCGTCAGGTTTTCCATCAGAGAGAATGACATCAGGTCTGGACGTTCCAGATTTGATTTACAATGAAGTTTCAGTTCAATTCAATAAAGACAAGAAAAGTAACATTCACATTATAATTTTTATTTTTAAAAAAATTGTTTTTAAAAACTGCATTTAAAATTTCTTATCATTTTATGACTATATTTACAATCATTTATCATTTTATGACTATATCGAAAATCATTTATCATTTTATGACTATATTTAAATAATTTATCATTTTATAACTATATTGACAATCATTTATCATTTTATAACTATATTTACAATCATTTATCATTTTATAACTATTTAAATAATTCATCCTTTTATAACTATTTTAATAATTTATAATTTTATAACTATATTTATAATCATTTATCATTTATATTAAAACTAATTTATAATTTTATAACTATATTTATAATCATTTATCATTTTATAACTATGTTTACAATCATTTATTGTTTTATAACTATATTGACAATCATTTATCATTTTATAACTATATTTACAATCATTTATCATTTTATGACTATATTTAAATAATTTATCATTTTATAACTATATTTACAATCATTTATCATTTGATAACTATATTTACAATCATTTATCATTTTATAACTATATTTACAATCATTTATCATTTCATAACTATATTTACAATCATTTATCATTTTATAACTATATTTACAATAATTTATCATTTTATAACTATATTTACAATCATTTATCATTTCATAACTATATTTATAATCATTTATCATTTCATAACTATATTTACAATCATTTATCATTTTATAACTATATTTACAATCATTTATCATTTTATAACTATATTTACAATCATTTATCATTTTATAACTATATTTACAATCATTTATCATTTTATAACTATATTTACAATCATTTACCATTTTATAACTATATTTACAATCATTTATCATTTTATAACTATATTTACAATCATTTATCATTTTATAACTATATTTACAATCATTTACCATTTTATAACTATATTTACAATCATTTATCATTTCATAACTATATTTACAATCATTTATCATTTTATAACTATATTTACAATCATTTATCATTTCATAACTATATTTACAATCATTTATCATTTCATAACTATATTAAAACTAATTTATCATTTTATAACTATATTTATAATCATCATTTCATAACTATATTTACAATCATTTATCATTTTATAACTATATTTACAATCATTTACCATTTTATAACTATATTTACAATCATTTACCATTTTATAACTATATTAAAACTAATTTATCATTTTATAACTATATTTATAATCATCATTTCATAACTATATTTACAATCATTTATCATTTTATAACTATATTTACAATCATTTATCATTTCGTAACTATATTTACAATCATTTATCATTTCATAACTATATTTACACTCATTTATCTTTTCATAACTATATTTACAATCATTTACCATTTTATAACTATATTTACAATCATTTACCATTTCATAACTATATTTACAATCATTCATCATTTCATAACTATATTTACAATCATTTACCATTTCATAACTATATTTACAGTCATTTATCATTTTATAACTATATTTACAATCATTTATCATTTCATAACTATATTAAAACTAATTTATCATTTTATAACTATATTTATAATCATCATTTCATAACTATATTTACAATCATTTATCATTTCATAACTATATTTACAATCATTTATCATTTTATAACTATATTTACAATCATTTATCATTTCATAACTATATTTACAATCATTTACCATTTTATAACTATATTTACAATCATTTATCATTTCATAACTATATTTACAATCATTTACCATTTTATAACTATATTTACAATCATTTATCATTTCATAACTATATTTACAATCATTTATCATTTTATAACTATATTTACAATCATTTATCATTTCATAACTATATTTCAATCATTTATCATTTCATAACTATATTAAAACTAATTTATCATTTCATAACTATATTTACAATCATTTATCATTTCATAACTATATTTACAATCATTTATCATTTTATAACTATATTTACAATCATTTATCATTTCATAACTATATTTACAATCATTTATCATTTCATAACTATATTTACAATCATTTATCATTTTATAACTATATTTACAATCATTTATCATTTCATAACTATATTTACAATCATTTATCATTTCATAACTATATTTACAATCATTTACCATTTTATAACTATATTTACAATCATTTACCATTTCATAACTATATTTACAATCATTTATCATTTCATAACTATATTTACAATCATTTACCATTTTATAACTATATTTACAATCATTTATCATTTTATAACTATATTTACAATCATTTACCATTTTATAACTATATTTACAATCATTTATCATTTTATAACTATATTTACAATCATTTATCATTTCATAACTATATTTACAATCATTTATCATTTCATAACTATATTTACAATCATTTACCATTTCATAACTATATTTACAATCATTTACCATTTTATAACTATATTTACAATCATTTATCATTTCATAACTATATTTACAATCATTTATCATTTTATAACTATATTTACAATCATTTATCATTTCATAACTATATTTACAATCATTTATCATTTCATAACTATATTTACAATCATTTACCATTTTATAACTATATTTACAATCATTTATCATTTCATAACTATATTTACAATCATTTATCATTTTATAACTATATTTACAATCATTTACCATTTTATAACTATATTTACAATCATTTATCATTTCATAACTATATTTACAATCATTTATCATTTCATAACTATATTTACAATCATTTACCATTTCATAACTATATTTACAATCATTTACCATTTTATAACTATGCACTTACTAAAAGGAGCAGGTTTAGACCAACTCTTTATTCTAAACAGACCCAACAATCCACCATGTTATCTGACTGTAATAGACTAATATTAGAACACACTTTCCAGAATAAATTGTTTGTGGGTTTTTTTTATAACTTCATATAATTAACCATAGTGACGTCTGTGGATATATGTTAGGAAAAAGGTAAGTTTGTTTGGGTTCTACTGCCTAAAGGGACAGCGGCCTCTGAAAGGGACCAGGTGCTCATCCATGGTGACCTCTGGCCCAGGATTGTAGATGTACGGAAAGTGCTCCACCCATTTTCTCCCAAACACCTCTAATGGGAGTGATCATCATTCTGATGATGTTCTCAGTCTCTGATCTGCCTCGGGTTTCATAAGAGATTCAAGACCATGATATGTTGCCATTTTCTACATGAAGACCTCCTGTTGAGCTTTCGTCTCATTTGGGCCCACCTCTTCATCAGACGTGACTTATGATCAATAGTCTCATAAACAGTGAGAGTCTTGCTACAGTAATGTTGAAATAGATGCTGCTGCAGAATGAAACTGACAACTCAGGCAGTCTGCACATGTTGACAATTGCAGTCGGTCATGTGTGGACAAAAAGGTGATAGAGCAGTGCCGCTATTAGCTGGGGAGATGTCCTCTGGTGGCTCGTTCAGTAGCAGTGTTTTTCTAAGGTCTCCCTCTCAGCCTAGCACACTGAACGAGACAAGGAAGGAAATATGTGAGAGCGCCAGGCAACAGGGAATATCCATTTTCTAACCCAAATGTGATCTGCTCCGTTGAAATGAAATCAGTGTGATCGCTCTATTTGTAAGCATAAATGAATGATTCCTCGCTGTTTGGGGGCACGGAGGATTGTACAGCCTCAGTCTGGCACAGTTCTGTGTTTTCCTTTTCTAACATGATAAAAACACGACTTTGCTCAGAGTTTCTGTGCCTGTTATGAAGAGAAGAGATGTGGACAAAATTCCCCCGACGGCCATGAATATACAGACTGAAGACAGCAAACTGCTTATCATCAGTCTCTGAATACACACCATTCCAGTAGGACAGATAATAAGTGGTAAAATGTTCGTAAATGCAGAGCTCATCTGTCTGTTTTAATACCATGTGAATGTGCCACCATGTTGACATGTTGATGACCTACCAATACATTTGTTAGAGATATTTAAGATCTGTAGACGATACATTTTCCTGTGGCCCAACAAGCAGATTTTTTTCACTTATTCAGAGAAAAATCTAAACATCCACTTAATGGATTAGAAAAAAAATGTAAAGATGCTCCTGGTCCCTGAAGAATGCATCAGTATTCTACTGATTGTGATGAACCACCGTGAGGTTAACATTTAGGTCAAGCCAGCTGACATTGGGCGAGAGGCGGGTTCACCCTGGACAAGTCACCACACAGAAAAGGTGGATCCAGGTGGATTCTGGACCCAGAACCTTCTTGCCATGAGGGGACAGTGTTACCCACTAAACCACTAATATAAGATTTACTCCTGTAAATCTCCTTGTACATTTTTTCAAATGGAAAAAGAAATAGTATGTCTCCTGTAAATGTTATTTAAATCAATAAGAAGCTGTTGAAGAAGCCCTTTAATATACCAGTGAGGCACATCTGTGCTCCTACATTTACTAATATCAGTTGCCAAGTTCAGTTCCACCTTTTCAATCCACTGCAATTTTTGTCTCTCCCCCTCCATCCCAAGTCTTTAAGGCTTCATGAGGAGGGAGTCACATAGCTTCTCCCTCATCAACTTCCTACATATTCAACTGCTCTTCCCACTTCCTTCAGAAAACATAATAGGATTTAGGGCCAGAGGGGAGAACGGGTGTTTGTTTGATGGTGATGTACATGCAGCCTCTGAGGTGTGAGGTAGACCAGTGCATCGGTCCCTGTGGCAGCAAACCTGCTTCACATACATGCTGACATTGTGTAAGCAATAAACACTGATACTCGGGGTTTTGCATACAGCATAGTAGCAGAAATGTTGCAACAAAAGAATAATATCCATCCATAGCCTCCAATTTCACTGAAAGGCACAAACCAACAACAGATGGATTTGACTACTGTTGGACTAAATTGCAAGAGACTTGCAAGTGACATCAAGTAACATTGCTATCATTTCACCTCACCTGTTATCTACCAGGTTAGTGTTTGTGTTGATCAGGGTTTCAGAGGATGGACCCCACGATAAAAACACTGAACTGACCTGTTCAAAACTGGCCATGTGAAGATAAGAGAGGTTAAATGTGAAAACAAGCCCTTTGGTATGAGTCGACTGAGACGTGTTCAGCTCCCAGTGTGCATAGCATTCAATAAAACAGCATGTCAATGTGAAGAGTTCTGTCACCCAACTGTACGGAAACACAAACCTCAACTATCTGAAATCATTTGACTTTGATGGTTCCAGCAGAATATTTGTAAAATCATGTCTTTTCATATCCTTTTTTTTTTCTTTGGGTTGCATAAAAAATGGTATTACACAAATATGAAAACATCCCTTGGTGGAGATAACAAATGTCAGGAATTTAGATTCTGGTCTTAACCAAAGTTCAACCAAGTATATCTGTTGGGTTTGGCTTTTTAGGGGAGTTAAAGTAAATGTGACTTCTGTTCTAAAAAGATTTTTAAGTCACTTGCATCAGTGTTAAGATGCATAGCAGTGATTAAAAAGAGCTTTAATGGTCCTTTACTAATCAATACCTACTATACTGAAGAATCAACTGCTTCTTGTTAGTCATTAAATGTGAACGCACAAATGTTTAATGATAATTGCTTAGCAGGGATGTAGCTTTAACTGATGACATAACTAACTACGCTCTAAACACAGTGTGTAGCTTGAGTCACAAAGGGCCTCTCAATGAAAAGAAAACAAAAGATGTGTGTGGCGTTGGATCATGGGAGTTATTGTTTTTATTGTTACACCATCGCTGATGAAAATGTTTCCGACGGGACTCGAGCAGAATTGTTCACAGATGAGGTAAAGTTTTATTCACCTTATGTTGAGTCACATTCACTGATGGGACTAAACATTATGGAGAATGTAAGTATTTTTAGACAATGAATGAATATTTCATATTTAAAATCAATACTTTTCTGTTAGCTAGGATTATAAAAGCTACAGTGTCTGTGTGTTTGTGTTTGTGTGTTTGTGTGTGTTTGTGTGTGTTTGTGTGTGTTTGTGTGTTTGTGTGTGTTTGTGTGTGTGTGTTTGTGTGTGTTTGTGTGTGTGTGTTTGTGTGTGTTTGTGTGTGTTTGTGTGTTTGTGTGTGTTTGTGTGTGTGTGTTTGTGTGTCTGTGTGTTTGTGTGTTTGTGTGTTTGTGTGTCTGTGTGTTTGTGTGTGTTTGTGTGTCTGTGTGTTTGTGTGTGTTTGTGTGTTTGTGTGTTTGTGTGTCTGTGTGTTTGTGTGTTTGTGTGTGTTTGTGTGTTTGTGTGTGTTTGTGTGTCTGTGTGTTTGTGTGTGTGTGTGTGTTTGTGTGTGTTTGTGTGTGTGTTTGTGTTTTTGTGTGTTTGTGTGTGTGTTTGTGTGTGTGTGTGTTTGTGTGTGTTTGTGTGTTTGTGTGTGTTTGTGTGTTTGTGTGTGTGTGTGTGTTTGTGTGTGTGTGTGTTTGTGTGTGTGTGTGTTTGTGTGTGTTTGTGTGTTTGTGTGTGTGTTTGTGTGTTTGTGTGTCTGTGTGCTTGTGTGTTTGTGTGTCTGTGTGTTTGTGTGTGTTTGTGTGTTTGTGTGTGTTTGTGTGTTTGTGTGTCTGTGTGTTTGTGTGTTTGTGTGTGTTTGTGTGTTTGTGTGTGTGTGTGTTTGTGTGTGTTTGTGTGTTTGTGTGTTTGTGTGTGTGTTTGTGTGTTTGTGTGTGTGTGTGTTTGTGTGTGTTTGTGTGTTTGTGTGTTTGTGTGTGTGTGTGTTTGTGTGTTTGTGTGTGTGTGTGTTTGTGTGTGTTTGTGTGTTTGTGTGTGTGTTTGTGTGTTTGTGTGTGTGTGTGTTTGTGTGTGTGTTTGTGTGTTTGTGTGTCTGTGTGTCTGTGTGTGTTTGTGTGTTTGTGTGTGTTTGTGTGTGTGTGTGTGTTTGTGTGTGTGTGTGTGTTTGTGTGTGTTTGTGTGTTTGTGTGTTTGTGTGTGTGTGTGTTTGTGTGTTTGTGTGTGTGTGTGTGTGTGTGTGTTTGTGTGTGTGTGTGTTTGTGTGTGTGTGTGTGTTTGTGTGTTTGTGTGTGTTTGTGTGTTTGTGTGTGTTTGTGTGTTTGTGTGTGTTTGTGTGTTTGTGTGTGTGTGTGTGTTTGTGTGTGTGTGTGTGTTTGTGTGTGTTTGTGTGTTTGTGTGTTTGTGTGTGTGTGTGTGTGTGTTTGTGTGTGTGTGTGTGTGTGTGTGTTTGTGTGTGTGTGTGTTTGTGTGTGTGTGTGTGTTTGTGTGTTTGTGTGTGTTTGTGTGTTTGTGTGTGTTTGTGTGTTTGTGTGTCTGTGTGTTTGTGTGTTTGTGTGTCTGTGTGTTTGTGTGTTTGTGTGTGTGTGTGTTTGTGTGTGTTTGTGTGTTTGTGTGTGTGTTTGTGTGTCTGTGTGTCTGTGTGTTTGTGTGTTTGTGTGTGTTTGTGTGTTTGTGTGTGTTTGTGTGTTTGTGTGTCTGTGTGTTTGTGTGTTTGTGTGTGTTTGTGTGTTTGTGTGTGTGTGTGTTTGTGTTTGTGTGTTTGTGTGTGTGTGTGTGTTTGTGTGTGTGTGTGTTTGTGTGTGTTTGTGTGTGTGTGTGTTTGTGTGTGTTTGTGTGTGTGCCGTTGTCAGATTTGTGGTGTTTGTGAATGGGCTGCAATACCTAAAAGGTAACACCGCAGGCGTATCTCCCTGAAACTACCCCTATCATCATCATTGTAGGAACATTTTATGAACATTTATGGACCTGGTTTATGGTCTTATAAAGCAAGCTTAATAAATAAACCAGGCTTATTCTGGTTAGTCTGGCTTATTTTCACATGATTCGATTCCATGAAGCGAGTTCAACATGGTTTAAGCTGAGTTACTGTGGAAACGTATTCTGGGAAACTAGCCTGGTCCAGGGCAGGCTAACTGTCAGGCTAAGCCTCAGTTGTTGTTGAACCATCTTTGTCTTTGATTGTTTTTGTTTTTTTAACCAATCACGGTGCAAAGACCAGGATGCAGTGACTGGCTAAACAGCCACAAAAGAAAAGGAAACTTCTACATGTTTAGGTTCATATCATTAGCGACCAGGTTAGGGGTAGGTTGACATTTTGAACGTGTAGGACATTAGCTCAGAGGTTGTTATAGTTTCCCATAGAGGTGGGGATTCTGACGCTTAAAGCAGATGGCAGAAAAGAGGACAAAGGAAATGTGCCTATATATCCTAAAATAGATCATATGTCCAGTAGCAGACTAAAACAGCTCATTCCATGCAGTTGTGAACCCAAACATACATTTAAAAACCATCCACTTGAGTTAGGACAAATTTTAAAACAATATATTTATACTTAATACCTCAGTGAAGAGTTATTCAGTCATATTAATTGTGTGTAACAAACAATAGGCCCTGCTGCTCCCACTACTATTTATTGTTATCTCTTTGCTATTGTAGGTTTCTTACTAAGAAATATCTAATTGCATACATTTTTAATTGATTTGCTGTTATTTCAAACTGCACTAGTACTAGTAATTATTTTTCTATGTAATGTGAATAAATGTTAAAGAATATATCTTTTAAGTCATTGCTATGATGCCATGTCTTTTGTTGTGTTTCCTGATTGCTCCAGTGGCTGTGAGATTGTTTGACTTTTGTGCTCTGAGGTTGTTATAGTTGTAGTTCTTAGTGTGGATAGCCTTTAAGACTTTCAAAGAATGATCTTAAACTCTTCTTGTTTCCTAATAAAAAGGAGCCTCTGCACTCTGTATGTTCATTATCCTATATATTGACATGTCAGTGTTTGTGGCCGTCCTGTGGGACATAAACGTGTCCTTTCTATGTCGGAGCAGACTGCATATAAAAACACGTTGTTAGGAGCGGCTTTATGGTTGCCTGGGGATCCTTCCGGTGCACAGTCCCTCCAAGTGAGGAACCTTCCCTCCCGGCCTCCTCCTCTTCTTCACTCAATGAGCCTTGTGTCCATCTCTTTGCCCACAATCCTCTAAATCTCTGCAGTGGCACAGCTGGTTGGATACAGCCGTCTGAAGAGGCCACGGCTTGGAGGGAAGGTTGGCTTAAAAAGAAACGCATCATTATGATCTGCATGAGTCTCAGTGGTGTGTGTGTTGGGGACATTGAACATGCAAGTGTGATGTATTTGTGTGCCCAAGTGTGTATGTGTGTGGATTCCTCTGTATGTGTGTGTGGAGCTACAGGAGGATGTTGGGAAGATTCATTGTAGGATATTCACATGACGACCAGCTCCTGCGGCTCTAGAAGCACATGACTGCCACCAGTTGTCAGTGAGCTGCTACTACAGAAGGAGATCTCTGCACAAACACCACACAGGACTTTGTCTTCAGCTCTGAAAGCTCTACAGGGACGAGTGGTAGTAATCACAGGACTCGAGTTGATTTTACTCTGGGGTTACGCTGCCATTGGTTGATGTAAGGGTTCCGACAGGAGCAATCTATTATTTTATGCTTCAATTGGATTTCATCAATATATTTAATGTAATGCATGTTTAATTATACAGGACATATTATACATATCAAAAACCCAAATGTTTTTTTTCTTAAAACTAGATTTATTCCATGTATTATTATTGAACAAAAGATGAAACCACAATCATAATAACACCCCTATTATTGTTTGATGTTACACTGACATGTCATTAAAGTTAACTTGTTAGGATTTAAAACCAAAGTTCATGGCTTCAGTCTCAACTTGATCACTGGAATATGATTTATCCGGGACATTTGGGACCTCTATATCAGTTCCTTCTGTTTGTTTGAATGCAGTGATAACTTTTTTTGCATGAATATAGTAACATATGACAAAACTCGTCTTTCACCACTGGAGCCCTGAGATGTTTTTTGGGATGTTTTTTTACAAGCCCGCTGGATTAATAATTGTGGTTTGGTACTGAACTGTCTATGTTTAATGGTACAGAACAGAACTGCCTCTGGACTACCGAGTAGCGATTCCACTTAAATCAATCACTGCCAAACCTTTAGCATCGGTGAGGGCATCTGGGTGAGAGAGTAGAACAAGAGAGAGAGAGAGAGAGGGCGAGAGAGGCGTCACTTTTCAGCTTGACACAGACAACACTCACAGCAATACCTGCAATGTGAAATGCAAAGATGGAAAGGACAACACATCTAATCTGAGGAAACACCTGGTCAAACATAGAATATAAATTAATGCTGTGCATTGTGTTTAACAGGGTGAAGCCAAAGCCGAGTCCTGCAGCAGCTGCAGCTGCAGCTAATGTTAGTATGTTTACAGCCAGAGTTCAACGCTACAACCCCGTTTCCAAAAACGTTGGGATGCTGTGTAAAATGTAAATAGAAACAGAATATGATGATGTGCGAATCATTTAAACCCCATATTTAATTTAAAATAGCACAATGACAACATATCAAATGTTGAAAATGATAAATTTCATTGTTTAAAAAAAAAATTATACGTCCATTTTGAATTTGATGCCAGCAACACGTTTCAAAAAAGTTGGGACAGTGGCAACAAAAGACTGTAAAAGCAGTGAAATGCTCAAAGAGAACAGCTGGTGGAACATCTCAACATTAATGAGGTTAACTGGAAACAGGTTAATAACATGACTGCGTATAAAAATGACATCCATGCAAAGAGGAAACCGTATATAAACCAGATCCAGAAACGCCCCACCTTCACTGGGCCTGAGCTCATTTAAGATGGACTGAGGTGAAGTGGAAAACTGTCCTGTGGTCTGACGAGTCAACATTTGAAATTCTTTTTGGAAATCATGGACGCTGCATCCTCCAGGCTAAAGAGGAGAGGGACCATCCGGCTTGTTATCAGCACACAGTTCAAAAGCCAGCATCAGTGATGGTATGAGGGGCATTAGTGCACATGGCATGGGTAACCTGCACATCTATGAAGGCACCATTAATGCTGAACCATATAAACAGGTTTTGGAGCAACATATGCTGCCAAGTAGACAAAGTCTTTTTCAGGGAAGGCCTTGATGAAATCCTACATCAGGCAAGAATGGAAAACATCCCACTTTCAAAATGATAGCAACTGGTCTCCTCAGATCCAGAGAGATTCCAGCCAAGTTTGTGACAAAAGCAGGTATTTTAAGGCAAATATTATAATAATAATAATGTTATGCTAGTGGTAATAATAATAATAATAATAATAATAATAATAATAATAATAATAATAATAACAACGTATTTGTTCAAAGTGAAGTTACATCTATTATGTGTGTTTGATTTAGGGCTGAAAAGGGTATGACATGTACTTCTGTGTGTGTTGCATGCAGCAGACAGTGTCAGCATTAAATGTGCTCTGCTCTCTCACATTTTCTGTGTGTGAGACGTACCTGCCTGTCAGCTCAATGCTCTGACTGACTGGTCCCTGAAGCACACAGCTTTGATCATAGTATTAGAGCTGAAGATTCAACCCTTGACATGTGTTTATCTAAGCTGAGGATGAAACTCAGAGGAATCAAAGAGCATTTACCAAAGAACATGAAAACAGAGGCGGAGGGAAAAGAAGATTATAGAACGGAGATGCTGAAAGTTAACGGTTTCCCTCCCACAGAGGTAAAAATGTCAAAGACTGTGTTTCTCTGCAGTATCTGATCTTTAAAAATACACAAGCAACCAATTTATAAGAATAAAAACTCTTGAATTCTTAACTGAAAGAATATACTGACATGGGTTTACAATAGCTCATGATACCATTACAGTATGTGGTTTGACAGCATTAAAAGACAATATTAGAGCCCGTGATCTTAATGAGATGGGCAGTGTGACATGGTGTGAGGTTTGGTCACTCATCATTGCTCCTCGTCTTCTCCCACTTTGTCCTATTTTTCTTGTTTTGTGCGATAAAGCAATAAAGGTCATTTTATTTCTTCTCCATTCAAAAGACTCACAAGGAGATGCTGCATTGTGGGTGGGGCCTAACAGGCCTGGCCCCACCCACTTATGCATCCTAAATGACTGGGACAACATGCACAGTACTTTCTAACTTTTATTCTTAATTATTTAAAAAAACATGTTCAATATACCACATAGCTCTGTATAACTATTAAAGTGCACAATAATTAGACCAATCACAGCAGGGTAAAAACAAACTAATGAAATAGATAATGAGTGTGTTAGATTAACATGTGAGAAGAATTAAGATTGACAATCATCAGCTGTGTTGTTGGTGGGGCGCTAAAAATTAAAATCTGCATAGGGCTCCATAAAGGCCTGGGCCAGCTCTGAAGAGATGTGTCTTTACTGTGAGTGTAGACTGGAGATGATGGACCAAAACATCTTTTTGATATTGCAGACTACAGTTATAATAATTGTTGTGACACAACAGACATCGATTTGTATTAGCCTTAAAATATTTTCCCCTTAAAGTTAATTTCAGCCAAAGTATTTTTAGTATGATACCCTTGAAAACTGCATGTAAACCATAATAAATGTACTTAAACCCTAATATGTATGTATATTACTGTATATGAAGGGAGTGTCCAGAATCACAGCTGTCTAGAATGTGTGTGTTAGCAGTTAGAATGCAGATGAGGCCACTTCATTTCATAGCTGCTAATGCATGTCATTGAGACTGAGAGAATCTACAAAACAATAACACAAGAGTTAGAGCTGAATTTTCCTGCATCACTTGCTTGTCTCTATAAATTAAATAGACTATTCAAGCAAGATCATCCAAGCAAGATGATATTTATATGTCGTTGTTCTAAATCACTGGTTGTATTGTCTACACAATCACCATTACAATAATAATATTAATAATAATAATAAAAACACTTTACATAGGATACTATGTAACATAGGATATGTTTCATTTTCACAGTATATGAGCATGTCCAACATGCTTCGAGTGAAGTTCCAGGAATGTACAGGGGGTAGGATGGTGGGGGTGAGGATGTGGGGGCTAGTAGTTTGACTGCTAGTGTGTAATGTCTGCTCAAAGGGCCCGGATGATTTTCTTGGCTGCTCCACATTCATGCAGCTGACAAACCACACTGACACTCAGTATGGCAGCACGCTCTCAAGGGCACATGGATAAAAGTTCACCAGGAGCTTCTGCAGCAGGTTCATCCTTTGGAGTTTGTGCATAAGAAAACGTTACTTTATCACTAACTGAGTCAGTGTTGGTGCTGCAGGACAGGTTCTCAGATACTGTCAGGCCCAGGAACTCGAAGCAGGGAACCCTCTCAAGTGCCTTGCTACTTATGAAGAGTGGGGAGTGGTTGTGCTGTCCTGGTTTTCTATAGTCCACTATCATCTCCTTGGTCTTTTTGATGCTGAGTGTCAGGTTGTGATTGTAACACCAGACCTTTGTTCCTCACTCTTAAAAGCATTGCTGTTGGTATTCATGTCCAATATGTCAAAGAAAGAATATATAGTGTAGAGATGTGAAAAAATACAAGTGTAAACATTTCTGTGTTTGCACAATTTGATGAAGACATATGAAATAGTTTTAAAATGATGTCCCCGACAAAGAATGTTTACAGACAGATGGACAGAGTGACAGCTATAGTCTCCTGCTTTATACAGCATGTCATGGGTACATAATAAGATATTTCTGCAATAGAAATGTTTTAGAATAATATTTACAAAGTGGTAAAAATCAATCTGACAAACAACATAACAACATAATATCAGTCATTTCTGTTTAAGTGAGACCATTTGGTCAAAAGAAGGCAAACAGAATGAATGTCTGTAATCAAAAGGCCCAGAAAAATTCATCTGGCCCAGACTTAATCCTGGACTTACGCCTGCTCACAAGACTGCATGTCTCCTCAAACATAACATGTCCTATTAGCTTAAAGAGCAGGGATGACATTATTCTACAGTCGCTTTAATGAAAAGATCGTCACCAGTCATGTTCATCCATCTGACTTCCCTTTTCGATGTGGGTGGCACTCCTTCCCAAGTCCATTCGTTTCTCCTGAGAATGTCATTGAATGTGCTAGGGACTACTGTCAGTACTGGATTACAGACACATTTGGTGCAGCAGCAGGAGGGTGTATGTGGGATTGAATCTCACCAAAAAATTCTCACCGTTTTCATTCTTTTACTTCAACCTATGAAAAATGGGAGCAAAAACAAAAGTTTTGCATTCATATTTCTGTTGAGTGTATTCTTTGGACAACAGTGGAACTCTATGGCACAGAGGAATGAGATGTATCAGGCTTGGACACATAAGTTCACAAAGATGATTTTAAAGATGGATTTGGAACATTAAGTCTTACCTGATTGTAAACCATGTCTCTTTAATGGAGCAGGCTACACTGTGATAGAGGAGGTTCAGTAAACTGAATAGTGTAACACCAATACTTTCTCTCTGTCCCTCCCTCCAGACACATTCCACTTCCATAGGCATCCTCATTGCCATTTACCTGTCCATCAATGCCCTCAGTCTTTTCTACCTGTCCCAGTCACCTGACTCCCACATCAATGTTCCTGCCCATTACCATTACTTGTAGATAAGGCTGTCAGCATATCAGATCTACACTGTGTGATTATTGTGGCCAAAAGAATTCACTTTATTGTTGTAATTTCAATACAAAATCTCCTTTTGAGCAGCAGTAGGAGAGTAGCACTCTGTGGTGGTAGACAACTGTGTCCTCTTCTTTCTGTTTGATGGCAAATGGCAAACAGCATTAAGGCCACTGCCACCTACTATGAAAAAATATAATAATAATAGTATTATTATTATTATTATTATTATTATTATTATTATTATAACATTAATACAACAACAATAATAATAATAATAATAATAATAATAATAATAATAATATTATTATTATTATTATAATAATAACATTAATGCAACAATAATAATAATAATAATAATATAATTATAATAATAATAATAACATGAATACAATAATAATAATAATAATAATAATAATAATAACATGAATACAATAATAATATAATAATAATAATAATAATAAATATAATAATAATAATAATAATAATAACATTAATACAATAATAATGATAATAATAATAATACACATATTATCTCCGTCCTCATCCGCAGAGCAAATTCAAAGTTGAACTCCACACATAGACTTACTGTACCTAAAACCTGTACATAGATCCACAAAAATGTATGGTGTGAGTTGGCCTTTAGCACAGACACCAGGTAAGATTATAAAGCTGATGTCTAGTCCATTAGCAGAACAAATGTTATTCAAATTGTGTTGAATGGTGTTGAAACTTCCTCTTTCAGATGTTAACCAGGAAAATTGTTGCTGCTGCCCTCAAGCTCATGGTTATCTTGATGCTTCAACACTCAACACCAGTCCTTTGCACAATTAGTGTATTGTTTACGCCTTGCACTGTAAGGCCATGCACCAAAACAGAGCTCTTTGTCCATCTGCCCATATTTTATCAGTAGTCCAGTGTGTAACAGTTGCCTCTGGCTTCAGTTCAGAGTGTCATCAACCTCAATTCAGACGGAGCGAGCTCAGTACATTTCAGTGTTTTGATGGCTCTCCAGGGTCAGGCACTTGTCTGCTCCTTCCTTTTCATCTTCAACCAGCAGTGGGTGGTACTGTATGACTCACATGAAAACACAGTCACTGTCATCAACACTAGCTTTCTCTTCCGCTCTAAAAACAGGAAAAAAAAGTATTCACACAGACTCAAACCTTTGGCACGCAAGGCCTCCAGTATCCTCTGTTCAAATACAAATAGATCATTTGTTTGAAGAATATTTGACAACAGTATCACACTCCAATTACAATCAGAGCAGCTCATTAACTATGGGACTTAATACGCCATCGGACCCAGAGAGCACAGCCTCCCACAGGAGCCTGTTTTGCATAACAGATCTCTGACTGTCAATTACAGCATTTTGTATCTCATTTTATGAAGGTGAGAGGCAGGTTATCTGACCGACGGGGACTTCAATTAACAAATGACAAGATGAATTTTCTTGGAAATGTATTTCGTTATGACATCACTGCCAGTCCTCTCCAGGCATAGACATGCCCAGACAGAACTAGACGTATACTCAGAGAGCTCATATCTTGACCAGGCTGATTCTATGATATGCAGATCTACAAATACCAAAACTGCCTGAGTAATGTCTAAATACATGGCTCTGTGTAGCTGAAGTGTCAGCATCACCTCTCAATCATTATCTGTGACCCACAGGAAGTATATGGTGGTATCTGCTAACCTCCTGTATTTTCTTCTTCTTTTTATTATTATTTTGCAATGTGCTGACATTTCTGTACGCAAGTCTTTTGAGTCGCAGGCTTGTAGCAGCCAGACAAGAAGAGTGTGCAGAGTGTGAGGTTGGACTGCAGGCTAAAAATAAAGCAGCCAGGTGACATCAAAACCTTTTACGTCTCTGATTGGCTGCTGTTGCTGCTGCCACTCACTTGTCCGCTGAGGCTCTCTGGAGCTGGGAAGGAGGAGCCAACCTGTAACTAAATCCCACACATTGAGAGTGAAAATTATGTGTGTATCCATCCATTTCCTATAACAGCTTATCCTTTGCTGAGTCGTGGAGGGTCCCCAGGTCTGGGACCCAGAACCTTCTTGCATTGAGGCGACAGTGCTAAGCACTGCTCCCATTTGGATCTGCTCCAAAATGCATTGGGCTCTTCACCGGCACATGAAACACCCTTGGTTTGAAGAAAATCTGCCCAGTTTCTTTTTTCTGTAATCCTGCTGACAGACAAACAGACTGTAAACATTTTCAGCAGTGATGCAGTTCCTCTCAGCTCCTGAAGCATCTTTGTTTGCGTTGATTATTATTATTAATTAAGTGCTTTCAATACAAATTATTATATTATTAAAATGATACTATATTATATAGTTATCTGTTACAGTTACATTATTGAGGGGGACATTTTGTGGAAGGCGGGGACATGTCCCCCCTGTACCCCGGCGATTTCCGCCCCTGGCTGCAAAATGCTTTGAGAGGTCAGTCAGACTAGAGAGACACACTGAGTACCGTCCATTACTATTACAATATTCATTAATGTCAGCGGTCAGGTGTCATGTCAGTGAAATCCCAAAAGCATCAAACGGCAGACAGACAAAGTAGGGCTGCACAATATATCATTTCAGCATCAACACTGCAATGTGTGCATGTCTATATCTATAGTCATTAGTCACATTGGAGGAGACAACATGTTACAATTGCTGTTTGAAGCATTTCTCATGACTGACGTACAAGAAAAAGTCTGTTTATCTTTCTTTCTTTTTTTTTGTTTTGAATTTGTTTACGTTCCTCAACATAGGTTAAGCAAATGTTTTAATAGTTGATACATGTAAAAATCACAAGTGTGACATAGAAGTCTATTTATGAAGTTTATCAAGAAACATATTGTTTTCCCTAAATACCATGCTGGTGTCACATTGATGTGAAACTGAAAGTGGAGGCGTGGCAGTGGACTGTTGTGTGAAAAGACCATCAACTCAAAATAATGACAATTATAATTAACTGTGTATCTAAAGAAGACTAACACACTGTATGTACTGTATTACTGTATTTGTTTCACATTGTAGGGTATATCAAAGGAAAAAATATATCACAATTTCAGTTGTTGTTTTTTTTCAATTTTGTGCAGCCGTAAGACAGTGGAGACCTGCTGCTCTTAGCAAATAAATCACCAGATATTTCCCCAGAAACCAAAAGGGAAGAGTGAATATTAACTTATTCACTGTATAAGGGGAAAATGAGATGAAAATGTTGGGTTTGCAGGTTCTTGATTTCTCCCAAAATGGCAACAACGAAAAGCAATCCAGTGTGAAACCTGCTAAGGAAGAGTTTTTGTTCCTACTGAGGTAATTTTATATTTTGATTAATGATGGGTACTTTAAATAATCAAACAATTACTAACAATGTAGCATTATCACAATTTATTGCAAATAACACAATGACCCAGAGAAAACTTGACCTTATTGGCTAAAGGTGTACAATATTATAGGTGAACTGCACAACATATCAAATCATTCTGTCCAATCCAATACACCAAACTTCTTATTTCTCTAAACTTTCGGAGGCACATTTTTAACAGGTCGAATAGAAGCAGCAAAATTACACACTGCATATGTTATGATAAATACTAATGAAAAGAAAAGGTGCCCAATTCTTTTGTTTGCAGAGCTGGAATATTTTGGTAGCCAGCAGCAATGAGCAGAGGGATGGAGTACGGCTTGAGTCAACAGGGAATGGTAGACCGGGGGGGAGAAAAGGAGGTGAGGGACATGAAAAAGGGAATGGAGAGAGAGGAGAAAGGAAAGAAAAATCAATAAAGTCATCAAAAATGAATTGCGTGCTGAAATGATTTCTTATGTCCCATCAGGAAAGCGACTGGGAGGTGGAATGCAGTGAGAAACCTGGATGTCCTTCAGCAGCACTGACTCCATCACTGAACTTCTGATCCACACTCATAGCAAAGCAGAGCAAACTGTACTGATGCCACCGCTTTCATACAAAGATATTCATTTCCATGGTCTTTGTGTATCTCTGTTCTGCTGCTGATGTCCTCTCTGACTCTCTTCACTTTACTCCATGCTTGGTATTTTCACACTATGATATTCAAGCAGAACTTCAATTTCAACATTTTGTATTACAAGAAGCCTGTTTTGCAAACTTAAGCAGATAAGGGCTAAAATAACATGCAGTTGTGTGTAAGATCCAGTGTTTGGGAGGCTTTACCCAGACAAGGGACACAAAAGAAAATGTATTTTTGCATTCATTTGTTGTTGTGATGGCAGTCATTTGATCCACCATTTTGGTCTACAATGATATACCTCAACAAGGATCAGATGAATTGGCATGAAATCCATATATCACAAAGAAATGCATGGTCCTCAGAGGATGAACCAGACTGACTTTGCTCATCAGGTCACCTTCCCTCTAGTGGCAACATAGAGATTAGATTTTTGGTTTGAAATGAAACATCTGGAAAACTATTAAATAAATCGCTATGGAATTTTACACATTCATGGTCGACATGGGATGAACCAGACTGACTTCTAGTTTCAACAGATTTTTGGTTTGAAATGAAACATCTGGAAAACTTTTAAATACATTGTCATGGAATTTTACACATTCACGGTCGACATGGGATGAATAAGTGTTTCCATAACTTTTCATCTGGTGCCATCATCAGATTCACCAGTGACCTCAAGGGGATGCAAGATGGAGGGTGTTTACCCCCCTGTAGTGCCAACATGTTCAAAACAATGCTGCAAAAGTGCCCCAATGAATGCCTCTACAAGAGATAACACAAGCGTCCTTTGGGGTTCCCTCCCAGTGCACAAAAAATATTTAAGTTCCCACTCCAGTGCCCTTCCAGACAACAAGAAGTGATCAAGTTCCCTCTAAGGTTCAAGTTCAAAGTTCAAGTTCAAACAACTTTATTAATCCCCCTGAGGGCAATTAATTTATCCCTCCAGGTCCATGCAGTAGTAAAAGCTTTTTCCAGCTCCATACCATTGCTAAAATCAGCCATTGCTAAAAAGTCTGTTGTGTCTTTTAATGACCTTGAGAAAGTTATCCATGCCTTTATTTCCTCCCACTTAGAGTGCAATTGACTTCACACTGGGATTATTCAGTCATCCATATGCTGCCTGCAATTGGTCCCGAATGCCGCTGCAAGACTCCTAATGGGCGCCTGGGAGAGAAGCCATATTAGCCCCATCCTGGCCTCTCTCCACTGGATTCCACTGGATTCCAGTTCAGGATTAATTTCAAAGTCCTGCTGTTTGTTTATTTGTTTATAAGCCATAAATTGGCAAGCCCCCTCTTACATCTGTGACCATATAACTCCTTATTCCACCTCCAGGACCCTCAGGTCATTTGACCTGGGGCTCCTAGCCGCCCCACAATCTAAATTTGAGCTGAGGGGTGACTGCGCCTTTGCTGTTGCAGCCCCTCAACTTTGGAACAGCATCCCTCTGTTTATCAGATCTGCCCCATCCATTGATTCCTTAAAGTCCAGACTCATAACATAACTCATAGCTTTTATCCTTTAGCATTTGGAACCACTTGGTGTGGGTTTGTGTGTTATTTATATGTTATGTGGTTGGTAATGTTAGTTAAACTCTGTTTTTTACTGCCTATGTGTTTGCTGATTTGTGCCGTGTGTTGTTATGTTTGTTCATCTCTGAATTTATTGCCTGATTTTTATTATGTATAGCACTTTAATCCACTTGTGTTGTTTTTAAATGTGCTCTATAAATAAACGTGACTTGACGTCTTTAATTATATTTGCCCCTGCCCTCAGACAGTCTGAGTCTGCCACTGGTCAGGTTGGCTGGCATGTTTGGTTGGAGTGATATGCCTCACTATTGGATGGATTGACGTGAAACTGGACTTGTCATTCATATTCTCCCCCTGGAAGAATGCTGCTCTTCTAACTTTACATGTAAAAGGCCTCAGCTGTAGGTTAGTTTGGTGATAATCCTCCCTTTGATGCTGTTTTTGGGGATAAAGATGGAGATGTAAGTATAAAATCAGGCTGATGTAGATATTTTGAGTTACTCTTGGAGTATCTCCTCTCCAATCAGCTGCTCTGATCTTCGTCACCCGCCCACTCAGATCTTGGATCCTCCAATCGGCTGCTAGGACAGGTGTCATCCTGCCCACTCTGCAGCTGCATACTGTAACAATGAGCAATGATGCAAATCAACATTACTATGGCTCCTACGTTATAACATGGATATTTATACATTAAATCATGTTGTACCATATCAATGAATTATCAGATTTTTTTCAAACAAGATTTTTGTCATCATCTCCTGTAGGACTATTTACAGACTCACTATAGCTACAAGACAGACTACTACGTGATCCACCCTGGAAAGGGTGAGGCACCAAAACTACTTGTTTGGGTGAGGACAGCTCTCTGGGGGAGTGTTGTTTGGTACCTGTGAGACTGTAGCTGAACTTTTCTCCATCTGCGCCATCCGCTGCACAACAGTCTGTAACATGAAGTGCCTGTGGGGCCCTGAGCTAACGAGAAATTAGCTGTTGTGATTGGTCCAGACTTCACACATGACAGAAGCTTAAACTGTCTTTTCCTTTTTCAGAAAATGAAACAATAGTTTTAGCCTTTTTTGAGTATTTAAACATTCATTTCATTAATTAAAAATAAAAGTTAAGAATATTTGTTCTCCCAGTCATTTAGGAAGGGTCAGTTGGACAAGAGGGTCGGCCCACTGCAGTCTGACGACAGTCCTATGAATTGTTGCCCACATCTCTGATTTGTTCAGTGATTCAAATGTACCTGATTTAAATGGTTGGGATTTCAACCAAGCTTTAAAGGCAGGTTTAAGAAAGGAGAACTAGTCAAATAAAAATGGTGACAAGTATGGATGAGACTATCAGAACAGATAATCATAACTTATTTTTCAATCAACATCCAGACGTTACTTCAGTTTGTGGTAACAGAAAACAGCAGCTGATGAGCTCCCTCATTCTCTCCATGCCTTTTGTCCCGTTTCAGCCTCCATAGCTCTCCTCTCAGGCTGGTGTATATCTTTGCGTGTCCAGAGGGCTGTGTGTTTGCTCAAGAGCCAAAGTCATTATTTCTGTAGGAACTGGGTCCATACCTTTGGGGTTGAGTTGCTGGCGGTGGTGATGGGCTGGGACACGCTGCCTCATAGTGACAGCAATGGGCCGTTCAAGGGTTCACAGTCAAAATGAGGTTGTAGAGCATCAGCTGCTCAGCTTGTCTTCAGACAGCCTCGTTCTCATTCTTATTCAGCCTTCAGCTTTCACGACAGGCTGCCATTGTTGACCAGCCTAATAGCTTTCTCACAGAGCTTAGGATGCATCTCGAAGAGTCAATAAAAATACTTTGCATTGCCAAACAAGCCAATCAAAAATCTCATCATGGAGGTGGTGTAATGCATTGAATGTTTTCTTCAGTATGCTACACCTTTCTGTCAGCATTTTCTTTGTGGTGCCCCATGTCATATAGGTCTGAATAACATACTGTGGATTAGAGGATGTTCATACTGTTAACAACTGTTTAATCTCCATGAGATGGTTACATTTAGATCATGTTGTCTGTTATGTTTGCTGTTTTCAGTGCCATAAGCAGAGCAGGAATGTTGACCTTTGGCAGAAGGTTGGTACCAGAGCAAAAACAAAACGGTTCATTCTCCCGGGAACATGAATATCCTCTACAAATGTCAGCGTGGTCCACAAGTTTGATGATGAGATCATCATCTTGTTAAGCGTACTGAAACTTTTTGACCTTTAGATGACACTAGAGAGAAGCTACACTGTGAAACGTAAAGTATCAAGTAACTCAATCTGGATTTATTAGTTGTTTCGACCGATTATTTTGACTCTAGTTTCTCTTTGGATTGTTTGCACCAAGCTGACATGAGTGTGTAATAATTGTCGTTTCAACTTTATAATGCAAAAATATAAATAACCTGTTCACTTGTCCTGCTTAGTGGTTTCAACGTACTTATTTTAGATAAAGGAAGTCCTGACATTACTTTTGTAGTTAAGAGTATACTTAAAAGTGTGTATTGTTTTAACTCACAATGTGACTCTATTCCAGATCTGACAGAACTGTGATATAACGGGATGGGTGTAATTTAACTAACATATTGTATTTGAATATTCCAAATAAGGCCCTTTCTGAATGGAGCATGTTCTGATTAAGACGTGAGATAAGCAAATACCATTCAAGTTTTAGGAGCATTATTTGGACATGTATACAGTCAGAATATGTGTCTCTGGTTTCTACCTTAAGATGCAACACATGCACAACCCATTGTTTGTGGTTACCTGTGGTAGAGATAAAGATCCACCAGAGATGCATGGGAAAAGAAATGCCCACATTTCTGATCACAAGTAGGGTGACCAGATCCCAACCAACCAAATGTGGGTTCAATAGATACATTTTCTTAACAGGTCATTATGGTTAGATTAAAGATAACCAAATGTGATCTGAGCAAAACACTGGACAATGAGGCCTTGGAAGGATGACCTCTCCCTCTGCAGATATAATGTAAATGTTATTATGAATACTATATTACATTCCTGTCAGTATTTGTTTTTCCATGCCTTCCCCTAAATCTAAAACACTGGACCATTAAATTACTGTCATTGTTGCTTTTCTGCAGAAATCAGACACAAACACCAGAGGGAAAGTGAAACAGGTCTCATTTACAGAAGAGAGGTAAATAAAGGTCATGTCTAGTTAAACCTATGAAAAGCCTGTGAGTGTGGGAGAGATGTCTGATGTACTTAGGGTTTTCAAGGAAAAGATCTGCCTTCCTACAAACACAATTCTGTGTGCAGATTAGGCAGCACTGAATGAGCTGTTGTGGTAGGAGATGGAGGAATGGAAGAAAACAGGAAGAAATGTCGTTCGCTCTTACAAACACGCCATTATCTAGACAAGCACACAGATGGAAACAAAAAACATGTCCCATCTGTTAGTAATTCTGTGAACCCATGAGGACCTTTGTTGGTCCAAAAACAAGCACTGTTCTCAAGTGCAACTGAAGAAAAGAAAACTAGAACAGCGTGATTTTGTGGGAAAGTTGGGCTGAGGTAGAAGAGAGCCATAATAACATGAATAGGTTAAAAAAAGAGGGGTAGGTCAGCAGGAATCAGTCTATCGCTCATGAATCAGGAGGGGAGGCAAGTCAAGAGCCTCGTGACAGACTGACAATGGTGTGAGACTGACGAGAGGTGAAGAGGCAGGAAGGTCTGATTCACTGGTCGGTTGGTCTGGAATGCAGAGAATAGATTCAATGATGTCAATTTAAAAGAAGAAGGAAGGAAGAAAAGATGATGTAAAAACAACAAGAATGACTTGAGAGTAAGTAAGTGACTAAAATTGTTCTGTGGGAAATTACACATCCAGTTTAAACAGAGCTAGATCATAAAATGTACTGCAGTATAATGGCCAGTAGAGGCCAAATGGATTTAGCCCAAACCCAGCAACGCAAGCATATTTTCTACTGCTCTCACCAGAAGCAAGTGAGGCTTTTTACAGCTGTCTTTATCAGGGATTTTCCACTTAGAAAATGGTCAGCTCAGCAAAGGAAAGCGATGGGCAACAGCGACAAAAGAACAGAGGGGGGGGAAATAACACTGGGATGGCTGTTTGAGAACAGTACAGTTTGACTGGTGGGAGGGTGTGAAGATAAGAGAAGAAGAAATAGATGTGCATTCTGCATTCTGAGGGCCACTTAGAATGAACTGCTGTATGTGACTGTATTTATGAGACAAAGCTCAATGCTGGTGTGTCTATCAGGCTGTTATGTCCACCACATGAGCCAAAATCAATGTGGGGGGTATTAAACCTAAATAAGTGGATCTTCTCAGATCATGTTGTTTCAGTCGAGGTTTGTCTGGAAGCTTTTTGGGTATTTAATATTAAATATCTGCTCTAGCTTCTCCATTACTGTTATTATTATACACACAAATGTGGTGACAATAATGACCTAAAATAAAGTGAACTTTCACACACTGCAAATTTGTTGAACACACAACAACAATAGGTTTTTAAAACAAAACAGCAACAACAATTCATGTAAAAATTAGGGCTGTAAACATGTTAACATATTTTAACGAAACTAATCACATCACCAAAGTTTTGCAGTGATGTGATGTCTTTCCTCTAAAGCACAACAAGTCTAGGTATCATCTTCACTAGGGCAGGAGTGTTGGAGGTGCAAACAGCCCGGATGCTGGCGCCAGAGTTTGAGATGTGACATCAGACAAACAGATCAACAAAGTCCATCCTAACCTAAGCTGAGTGAAAAAAATGTTTTTTCTTATTAAAAAACTCGATCCATTTTCTCACACTGGTACCCCACATTTGTTCAGCAGCTCTCAGTGGATATTGTGAATGGTCAGTGCTGTGTGTCTCCTGTGTTTGATTCATTAGCCCACAATGGAAACAGATTGACAGACAAAGAGTAATGTGTTGCCAGGTGCAACCTGCTGAAAACCTCCTGTGATGGCAAGTAAAGAAACAGAGTGGAGCAAGAAGACAGAGGAATGTGTGGAACACAAACACACAAATCTGAGGAGAGAATCCCAAAAGCCTGAGATCTCCTGCCTCATTAGCAGCTTAATGATGTGTATCATAAATGGTGTCACCGC
Source organism: Chaunax sp. Z400 (assembly GCA_037577475.1). Lineage (NCBI taxonomy): Eukaryota > Metazoa > Chordata > Actinopteri > Lophiiformes > Chaunacidae > Chaunax > Chaunax sp. Z400. Next base: position 3,574,522 of record CM075190.1, on the reverse strand, counting down.
TTCATCTCCACTGCCTCCCAAACCTTCGTCTCCACACTCCCTCCACCACCCACCTCTTTCTCTGTCCCTGCACAATTCAATCCCCCACTTCAGCCTCGCTCTTAGACGTGACTCCAGCAGACAATACTTTCAGTCCCAAAGCAGAGGATCAGGCTTCAGCTGCACGTCTGTGAGGCGGCCAAGAGTTCCACTTTTTGTTTGGAAGGAAAATATATCCTATAGTCATCTAATCATCTTCATCAAATGTCTAAAAATAATAAATAAAACAGTGTACATGCACACTTGGACACTTGAAGAAAAAAAACAACTATGTGAGACAGTCCTTCAAAGCAGAGTAAACTGTGAAAGACTGATCTCAGACGGGGGCAGTAAGCCTTTAATGTGCATACACAAAAGGGGATCAAACTGATCACCTTCTGATCATAATCCTGCCTTATCGTTTAGGTCACACTGCTTTATAAGCACTAGACTATAAAAGGAATGGATGTGAATGGTTGTTTCTCTCTCCATGTGTCGGCCCTGTGTTGAACAAACAGTCCACTATGTAGCTCCTCTTTTGCTCAGTCTCTCCTTCAGTTTCAAATAAATATGTGTGAATGTTGGATGTGTTTGAGAAACCCGTGTGCTTCATTTGATGTCTTAATCAATAAGACCACATCCACTACATGAGGCTGGCCTTGAGTCACTTCATCAGCAGTTTCATTTACACCGGATGGTCGGTGGCTTGAGGCCTCAGCAATGCTGAAACCAGCGACAGCTGACTGAGAATGACAAGGAAACTCAACACAGCGTCAAACGATATTGATAGCTAATCGTTTGTCAATGGAGAAATGCAGTGCTGAAAATTTGCTCTGAGTAAAATCAGCTTATGTATTAAAACATTGTGCAACAACAATAAGACCTCAATCAATACTTCCAATCAAATGTAACTGCACATGCATTTAAACAGAGGACCTCGAGGTCACCCAGAGACAACAGGACTCACTGCAAGAGCTGCGAGAGAAAAATGGACTCACATAAAGATCTTATAAATGCTTGATAGAACTGCAGACTCTGGGAATGGCACACAATAATGAGCTGCTGTGCAGTTTCACAGCTGTTAATGGATTGAGCCAGATGATGGTAATTTGCATGAATATGCAGCATAGACAAAACAGGAGCGCTTACTTTGTCAATCATCTCATGTAAATGATTCTAATTTTAAAACATCCTCACTTGTTCACAGCTGAGCTGATGACTAATGATTGTTCTCTGAGGGCTTTCACAGAGCTGTGCTCATGGTGTATTGATCACATAAACGTTTCCTCATGTGTGGCATGAGATATCCATATACCCCCAACACAAACACACGAGAAGCCACTGTGGGCTTTACGTTCAAACATGAGAGGCCACTGTGGGCTTTACCTGCAAACACACAAGCAGCCACTGTGGGCTTTACGTTCAAACATGAGAGGCCACTGTGGGCTTTACCTGCAAACACACAAGCAGCCACTGTGGGCTTTACCTGCAAACACACAAGCAGCCGTGTGGGCTTTACGTGCAAACACACAAGCAGCCACTGTGGGCTTTACCTGCAAACACACAAGAAGCCACAAAACACATGAGAAGCCACTGTGGGCTTTACGCGAGAAGCCACTGTGGGCTTTACGTTCAAACATGAGAGGCCACTGTGGGCTTTACCTGCAAACACACAAGCAGCCACTGTGGGCTTTACCTGCAAACACACAAGCAGCCACTGTGGGCTTTACCTGCAAACACACAAGCAGCCACTGTGGGCTTTACGCGAGAAGCCACTGTGGGCTTTACCTGCAAACACACAAGCAGCCACTGTGGGCTTTACGTTCAAACATGAGAGGCCACTGTGGGCTTTACCTGCAAACACACAAGCAGCCACTGTGGGCTTTACCTGCAAACACACAAGCAGCCACTGTGGGCTTTACGCGAGAAGCCACTGTGGGCTTTACGTTCAAACATGAGAGGCCACTGTGGGCTTTACCTGCAAACACACAAGCAGCCACTGTGGGCTTTACGTGCAAACACACAAGAAGCCACAAAAAACATGAGAAGCCACTGTGGGCTTTACGCGAGAAGCCACTGTGGGCTTTACGTGCAAACACACAAGAAGCCACAAAACACACAAGAAGCCACTGTGGGCTTTACACACGTGCAAACACACAAGAAGCCACAAAACACACAAGAAGCCACTGTGGGCTTTACGTGCAAACACACAAGAAGCCACAAAACACACAAGAAGCCACTGTGGGCTTTACGTGCAAACACACAAGAAGCCACAAAACACACAAGAAGCCACTGTGGGCTTTACGTTCAAACACACAAGAAGCCACAAAACACACAAGAAGCCACTGTGGGCTTTACACACGTTCAAACACATGAGAAGCCACTGTGGGCTTTACGTTCAAACATGAGAAGCCACTGTGGGCTTTACGTTCAAACACACAAGAAGCCACTGTGGGCTTTACGTTCAAACATGAGAAGCCACTGTGGGCTTTACATGCAAACATGAGAAGCCACTGTGGGCTTTACGTTCAAACACACGAGAAGCCACTGTGGGCTTTACGTTCAAACACACAAGAAGCCACTGTGGGCTTTACGTGCAAACACACAAGAAGCCACTGTGGGCTTTACATGCAAACATGAGAAGCCACTGTGGGCTTTACATGCAAACATGAGAAGCCACTGTGGGCTTTACATGCAAACATGAGAAGCCACTGTGGGCTTTACGTTCAAACACACGAGAAGCCACTGTGGGCTTTACGTTCAAACACACAAGAAGCCACTGTGGGCTTTACGTGCAAACATGAGAAGCCACTGTGGGCTTTACATGCAAACATGAGAAGCCACTGTGGGCTTTACATGCAAACATGAGAAGCCACTGTGGGCTTTACGTTCAAACACACAAGAAGCCACTGTGGGCTTTACGTGCAAACATGAGAAGCCACTGTGGGCTTTACGTTCAAACACACAAGAAGCCACTGTGGGCTTTACATGCAAACATGAGAAGCCACTGTGGGCTTTACGTGCAAACAGATGCATCTTTGAGGGATTTACACAACCAATAAATGACGGGTGAGATTTTATTAGCAGCAGCCTTCAGAGATGCTGTATGTACAGTATGTCTGGGAGAGAGAGACATAACAGAGGGAGAGGATATATCAGCACACATAATCCTCCATCTGTTGTCGCTCATTGGGTATGTTGTACGATCACTGTTTGAATTACATTCAAATGGAACAACATGAGAGTTGCTCATGAGCTGAAGAAAACACATTTCCTCAAAGAAACATGGAGAGGGACAGCGCAGTGTTTAGAGAGCGACCCATGTAAAGAGGCTATAGTCCTCTAGAGGCCAGCAGGGGTTCGATTCTGACCCGTGGCCATTTACTGCATGTCTTCTCCCACATTTCCTGTCATGTCCTGTAAAATAAAGGCATAAAACTGCCCAAAAAATAACTTTAAAAAAAAAGAAATAAGGCGAACCAATTGAAATGTTCAAGCCTTATAAATTTTACCCTCATCACACGATCAATCAAGACTGTTGAAATATGTTATTGAGTAAAACACATTACTCAGTACAAAACACAAAACTGTTATCAAATCAATCAATAGTAGGTCAAATTAGCGCAGTTGCCTCAAAGCAAGAAGGTCCTGGGTTCAAATCCACCTGAGGAACTCACACTTTTCTGAGTGGAGTCTCCATGTTCTCCCTGTGTCTGTGTGGGTTCTCTCCATGTTCTGCTCCTGTCTGTGTGGATTCTCTCCATGTTCTCCCCGTGTCTGTGTGGGTTCTCTCCAGGTTCTCCCCGTGTCTGGGTGGTTTCTCTCCATGTTCTCCCCGTGTCGGTGTGGGTTCTCTCCATCTTCTCCCCGTGTCTGTGAGGGTTCTCTCCACGTTCTCCCTGTGTCTGTGTGGGTTCTCTCCATGTTCTCCTCATGTCTGTGTGGGTTCTCTCCATGTTCTCCCCGTGTCTGTGTGGGTTCTCTCCATGTTCTCCCTGTGTCTGTGTGGGTTCTCTCCATGTTCTCCCTGTGTCTGTGTGGGTTCTCTCCATGTTCTCCCTGTGTCTGTGTGGGTTCTCTCCATGTTCTCCCCGTGTCTGTGTGGGTTCTCTCCATGTTCTCCCCTGGTCTGTGTGGGTTCTCTCCATGTTCTCCCCGTGTTGGTGTGGGTTCTCTCCAGGTTCTCCCCGTGTCTGTGTGGGTTCTCTCCATGTCTCCCCATGTCTGTGTGTGTGGGTTCTCTCCATGTTCTCCCCGTGTCTGTGTGGGTTCTCTCCATGTTCTCCCCGTGTCTGTGTGGGTTCTCTCCAGGTTCTTCCCTGGTCTGTGTGGGTTCTCTCCATGTTCTCCCCGTGTCTGTGTTGGTTCTCTCCATGTTCTCCCCATGTCTGTGTGGGTTCTCTCCACGTTCTCCCTGTGTCTGTGTGGGTTCTCTCCATGTTCTCCTCATGTCTCTGTGGGTTCTCTCCATGTTCTCCCTGTGTCTGTGTGGGTTCTCTCCATGTTCTCCCAGTGTCTGTGTGGGTTCTCTCCATGTTCTCCCCGTGTCTGCGTGGGTTCTCTCCATGTTCTCCCTGTGTCTGTGTGGGTTCTCTCCATGTTCTCCCCGTGTCTGTGTGGGTTCTCTCCATGTTCTCCCTGTGTCTGTGTGGGTTCTCTCCATGTTCTCCCCTGGTCTGTGTGGGTTCTCTCCATGTTCTCCCCGTGTTGGTGTGGGTTCTCTCCAGGTTCTCCCCGTGTCTGTGTGGGTTCTCTCTATGTCTCCCCAAGTCTGTGTGTGTGGGTTCTCTCCATGTTCTCCCTGTGTCTGTGTGGGTTCTCTCCATGTTCTGCTCCTGTCTGTGTGGGTTCTCTCCATGTTCTCCCCGTGTCTGTGTGGGTTCTCTCCAGGTTCTCCCCGTGTCTGTGTGGTTTCTCTCCATGTTCTCCTCCTGTCTATGTGGGTTCTCTCCATGTTCTCCCCGTGTCTGTGTGGAGTCTCCATGTTCTCCCCGTGTCTGTGTGGGTTCTCTCCATGTTCTCCCCTGGTCTGTGTGGGTTCTCTCCATGTTCTCCCTGTGTCTGTGTGGGTTCTCTCCAGGTTCTCCCTGTGTCTGTGTGGGTTCTCTCCATGTCTCCCCATGTCTGTGTGTGGGGGTTCTCTCCATGTTCTCCCTGTGTCTGTGTTGGTTCTCTCCATGTTCTCCCTGTGTCTGTGTGGGTTCTCTCCATGTTCTCCCCTGGTCTGTGTGGGTTCTCTCCATGTTCTCCCTGTGTCTGTGTGGGTTCTCTCCAGGTTCTCCCTGTGTCTGTGTGGGTTCTCTCCATGTCTCCCCGTGTCTGTGTGGGTTCTCTCCATGTTCTCCCCATGTCTGTGTGTGGGGGTTCTCTCCATGTTCTCCCTGTGTCTGTGTGGGTTCTCTCCATGTTCTGCTCCTGTCTGTGTGGATTCTCTCCATGTTCTCCCCGTGTCTGTGTGGGTTCTCTCCAGGTTCTCCCCGTGTCTGGGTGGTTTCTCTCCATGTTCTCCCCGTGTCGGTGTGGGTTCTCTCCATCTTCTCCCCGTGTCTGTGAGGGTTCTCTCCACGTTCTCCCTGTGTCTGTGTGGGTTCTCTCCATGTTCTCCTCATGTCTGTGTGGGTTCTCTCCATGTTCTCCCCGTGTCTGTGTGGGTTCTCTCCATGTTCTCCCTGTGTCTGTGTGGGTTCTCTCCATGTTCTCCCTGTGTCTGTGTGGGTTCTCTCCATGTTCTCCCTGTGTCTGTGTGGGTTCTCTCCATGTTCTCCCTGTGTCTGTGTGGGTTCTCTCCATGTTCTCCCCTGGTCTGTGTGGGTTCTCTCCATGTTCTCCCCGTGTTGGTGTGGGTTCTCTCCAGGTTCTCCCCGTGTCTGTGTGGGTTCTCTCCATGTCTCCCCATGTCTGTGTGTGTGGGTTCTCTCCATGTTCTCCCCGTGTCTGTGTGGGTTCTCTCCATGTTCTCCCCGTGTCTGTGTGGGTTCTCTCCATGTTCTCCCCGTGTCTGTGTGGGTTCTCTCCATGTTCTCCCCGTGTCTGTGTGGGTTCTCTCCAGGTTCTTCCCTGGTCTGTGTGGGTTCTCTCCATGTTCTCCCCGTGTCTGTGTTGGTTCTCTCCATGTTCTCCCCATGTCTGTGTGGGTTCTCTCCACGTTCTCCCTGTGTCTGTGTGGGTTCTCTCCATGTTCTCCTCATGTCTCTGTGGGTTCTCTCCATGTTCTCCCTGTGTCTGTGTGGGTTCTCTCCATGTTCTCCCAGTGTCTGTGTGGGTTCTCTCCATGTTCTCCCCGTGTCTGCGTGGGTTCTCTCCATGTTCTCCCTGTGTCTGTGTGGGTTCTCTCCATGTTCTCCCCGTGTCTGTGTGGGTTCTCTCCATGTTCTCCCTGTGTCTGTGTGGGTTCTCTCCATGTTCTCCCCTGGTCTGTGTGGGTTCTCTCCATGTTCTCCCCGTGTTGGTGTGGGTTCTCTCCAGGTTCTCCCCGTGTCTGTGTGGGTTCTCTCTATGTCTCCCCAAGTCTGTGTGTGTGGGTTCTCTCCATGTTCTCCCTGTGTCTGTGTGGGTTCTCTCCATGTTCTCCCCGTGTCTGTGTGGGTTCTCTCCATGTTCTCCTCGTGTCTGTGTGGGTTCTCTTCGTGTTCTCCCCGTGTCTGTGTGGGTTCTCTCCATGTTCTCCCCGTGTCTGTGTGGGTTCTCTCCATGTTCTCCCCTGGTCTGTGTGGGTTCTCTCCATGTTCTCCCCGTGTCTGTGTGGGTTCTCTCCATGTTCTCCTCGTGTCTCTGTGGGTTCTCTCCATGTTCTCCCCGTCTCTGTGTGGGTTCTCTATCCATGTTCCCCCTGTGTCTGTGTGGGTTCTCTCCATGTTCTCCCCGTCTCTGTGTGGGTTCTCTCCATGTTCTCCCCGTGCTGGTGTGGGTTCTCTCCAGGTTCTCCCCGTGTCTGTGTGGGTTCTCTCCATGTTCTCCCCGTGTCTGTGTGTGCGGGTTCTCTCCATGTTCTCCCCGTGTCTCTGTGTGTGGGTTCTCTCCATGTTCTCCCCGTGTCTGTGTGTGTGGGTTCTCTCCATGTTCTCCCTGTGTCTGTGTGGGTTCTCTCCATGTTCTCCTCCTGTCTGTGTGGGTTCTCTCCATGTTCTCCCCGTGTCTGTGTGGGTTCTCTCCATGTTCTCCCCGTGTCTGTGTGTGTTCTCTTCATGTTCTCCCTGTGTCTGTGTGTGTTCTCTCCATGTTCTCCCTGTGTCTGTGTGTGTTCTCTTCATGTTCTCCCTGTGTCTGTGTGTGTTCTCTCCATGTTCTCCCTGTGTCTGTGTGGGTTCTCTCCATGTTCTCCCTGTGTCTGTGTGTGTTCTCTCCATGTTCTCCCTGTGTCTGTGTGGGTTCTCTCCCTGTTCTCCTCCTGTCTGTGTGGGTTCTCTCCATGTTCTCCCCGTGTCTGTGTGGGTTCTCTCCATGTTCTCCCCGTGTCTGTGTGGGTTCTCTCCATGTTCTCCCCGTGTCTGTGTGTGTTCTCTTCATGTTCTCCCTGTGTCTGTGTGTGTTCTCTCCATGTTCTCCCCGTGTCTGTATGTGTTCTCTTCATGTTCTCCCTGTGTCTGTGTGGGTTCTCTTCATGTTCTCCCTGTGTCTGTGTGGGTTCTCTCCATGTTCTCCCTGTGTCTGTGTGTGTTCTCTCCATGTTCTCCCTGTGTCTGTGTGTGTTCTCTTCATGTTCTCCCCGTGTCTGTGTGGGTTCTCTCCATGTTCTCCCTGTGTCTGTGTGTGTTCTCTTCATGTTCTCCCTGTGTCTGTGTGGGTTCTCTTCATGTTCTCCCTGTGTCTGTGTGTGTTCTCTCCATGTTCTCCCTGTGTCTGTGTGTGTTCTCTTCATGTTCTCCCTGTGTCTGTGTGGGTTCTCTCCAGGTTCTCCAGCTTCCTCCCACCACCAAAGACATGCAGTAGAGATGAACTGGACTGTAGGTGTGAATGTGAGTCTGAATGTTTGTGTCTTTCTATGTGTGACCCTGTGATGAACAGGTGACTTGTCCAGGATGAACCCCGCCTCCTGCCCAACGTCAGCTGGGATAGGCTCCAGCCCCCCCGCGACCCGACACAGGATAAGAGGTTACAGAAAATGAATGAATGAGTGAATACATTTGGGAGACATAAAAAAAAATATATGTACAGTTTTGCACAACGCTATTTACATTTCACAATGGTAGCAGCTGTACCCTCCTAGGAAATAACCCTGTATAATGTCCAAGTCAAAGTTTATGTTGACCATAAATAACTGACATCTAAATACATTGGCATTATTACTCAGCAACCAACCAACATTGTGATTTATTCCTATGCCAGATCAAACATGAGGTGTTATTATTTATAGTTGCTTTTGAAACATGCCTATATTGTCCTGATGATTCTAATTGCTCCAGCTGAAGGTTGTAGTGTTTTAAATTGGTCCAAAAGGTATTTTGATAATATGCTATAGAAAAGAGGTATATTAGTGTTTATATTCATGCATTAAGAAACAAATCACTTTAGAAAACCAGTTCATTGAATAATAAATGATGAAGTTACAGAAATATGTTAAAATATGAATTTGGAAGGAGCGTCACAGTGGCCTCCCTCGTCTACCTGCCTGTCTGCTCGTAGAAGCTGTTAACTCTTAGCCTGCAGCTTTAATGTAACCTTTTAATTTAGCCTGTAAATTCAGGCATTCACTCAATTATTTCTCCAGCTGTTGCCCATTTTTGTTTGACCACTTAGCAATGCGGCATTTGTTTGGTTTTAGTGAAGCTGCATAATGGAAAGATATCCTGTTGAACATGCCTCAATTTGCAGGCCTCTGCTCTCTAGACTGCACTAATAACACTTTTAGTGTCAGATAAAACAACATGACAATGCATGACACATCTAATAATAGTTGCACAGGTGCTGCAATGATCAACAGGTTCAGTCCTTCACTGAATTACACTGTATGATCATATAGTTTTACCCTGTGCATGGATGCTGGACTGCTGCAGCACCATGTCGGCGTAAAATAAATGAGTTTATGGGAGGCTTTATAGTTTGTTGTGCTGTTTAAATCACATGTACTGCAGATGTGTGAATCCTTATGTGACCTCTTTATTATTTCATTCACATTAAACTATGGTTTTATAGAGCCTCAGAAAGGCAGCTCTGGTGTCAGCTGGTTCATTACTGATTCTATGAGGGTGTTAGCATTTCCCAGTAGCACACCACACCACAATGCATTTCATCTGTACTCAAATACTCTACTAAGCTAGTGCTCAGTCTGTGAACATCTCCTCATGGATTATCCTGTAAATTTAACCCCCTCTCATCAGTCACAGCCTTTCTCTGTGTTTTACTGTGGACTCAGGTTTTCTGACGGTGATGAAGTCTTTAAAAGTCACAGTGTACATTGAGTTCAGATTGCCTGTGTGTAACGGTGTGACATATGACTTTAGTACCCGAGGTGCAGATGCTGCAGTGGTTTAAGCGTTCACCACATACAGTATGTGGAGATTGCATTCCTCCAGCGGTGGCTGTGGGTTCGATTCCCGCGTACCTATCCCTCACTCTTTCTCCCCATTTCCTGTCACAAATCTTCAGCTGTCCTATTAAAACTGTCACAAAAATAACTTACCTTAAAGGTCCAACAGCCAACGGTCAGTTTAATGTTAAAACTTATAAAGAAAACTTATTATAAAGAACCAGTCAGTGGACAGAAATACTCCAGATATCCTTTAGAGGTTGGGGGTTTTTAATCACAAAGAACTGAAGGAGCTTTTTGTTAAGGAAAAAGACTGATTAATTATGGAGCTAGTTCTGTGTAGATTACAGTAAAGGTTCAGTTGATCCATCATTAGGCTGACTTTTCTTTTGTTTTACTGCAGTAGAATGATATATGATGATGGCCATACAGAGAAGATGCTGTAAGAATTTGTGGGAGGAATATTACTTATATTTAAATGAACTGTGAGGCTAATCTTTCATTCAGATACACACCTGATGCCTGAATAGAGATAAAACCCAATCCCCAATCAAAATTGTTAATCTACTTGAAGAAAATGAAGCATTGCTGCACCAGCTTTGCAGAATACAAACTAAAACCAAACTGGTGGAGACAACTGGTGGAGCTGTTCACCATACAAACCAGTTCAGGACCCTTCACATCCTTGTTTCATGAATTTGAACTCCCTTCAGGAACATGATGGGGGGAACCCACAGCACAGGAACACTTCTTTAAGAGGTATTCTATCCTGTCATCTTATTAAACAGATTACTGCTGCTGTTTATTCTGATGAAAGACATGTAATAACTGTTCATATTTTAGCATTTTCATCCCAACCGTATTGTGGTCCAGTTATTTATTATCTTTATCTCATGAACCCACAGCTTCTAAGTGTCTGTAAAATATACATGTCTGTGAAGTCTGCATACTGTTTATAAGATCACAAGGGGGCTGGAGCCCATGTCTGCTGACATTGGACAAGAGAAGGGGTACAAGCCACTTCATCACAGGACCAACACATAGTGAAACAACAACCATTCAAGCTCTCATCCTGACCTATAGAGTCACCGGTTCACCTGTGGTGGATTTCTTTGGACTGTGAGAGGAAGCCGGAGAACCCGGAGGGAACCCACACAGACACACACAGGGAGAACAAGCACACTCTACACAGAAAGGACACACTTCTGGATTCAATCAGATATCAGATATGGAACCCTGGGACAAAATCTTATCAAACACATTATCCAGTGATCAACACAAAATAAGATATATATCCGCATTGAAAATGTTTTAGATCTAAGAAGTGTTATAATCAACCCGACACAGGGGACGCATTCAACAGCATGATATATGTCATTTCTGTTTTAGTGAGACCAGCTGTTCAAAGGAAGGCAGAATATTAACTTCTGTCATTAAAAAAGGTCTCAAAGTTCATTTTGTTTTGTTTGTGTTTTTCAACTTATGCATCTGGCTAAAAAAAAATAGATTTGCAAGGTAGTATTTTCCCCATCCTAAACTAAAATTCTGCCTCTTTGCCTGAGTCATTTTTACACTAAAGTAAGCATTTAATTGTTCTTTTATAAAAGAATATATAGAAGAAGAATATAGGATTCTTAGCTGAAAGTAATGTGGAGTCTTTTCTTTTTTAATGTTGAACTGTTTAGGGAACTAATATAGCGAGTTTTCACATTGAATGAATAAGTGTCATATTATAGAGTTGTGTTCAGGAGCTTTGAATTTGACATGTGAGAACAACATACAGTGTAGATGCTACAAAAGATGTGTGTGTGTTTTATTGCTCAGAGCATTCAAACAACATGTTGAAAGCTGTTGGAAGTTTGAAGCCTTTACGGAGTGATTTTTACCAGAACATCTCTGAAACCACTGAAATACTGATTGTTGTTATCAAATAATAAAATGAAAGCTAATAAACTTTATTTAATCAGGTCGGTGTACATGGACAGCAACAGTTACGATGTAATAATCTTAATCTTATCATGTTGTTCAAGCTGTTCTGACATGAGGTTACCTTCACATGAAATTTCCCAGTCTGGAACTAAGATTTCCGATTATTCCGACATCTCAAGAATTGTATTCCTCTATAAAATGTGGAGCAGTGCATTCTGGGTTTCTTAGCAGAACAAGGTGTGCATGCCATGGCAACGACTTTCATCCTTTCCATTGTGGAATTCTTGAGGGCACACAGAATCCTGATGACTTCCACTGTGATGTCAGCTTTCTCTTTCTTTCTTTCTCTGCATCAGACCACATGTTGTCTGTTAGAGCTGGATTCTGGTGTCTCATTTAAAAGCCAATCACTCCCTGCAGGGAAGACCAACACTTCTAGGAGACGGGTTTGAGAGCAGCATTTAAACAGTCCTGATAAATGTGTCGGGGAAAACTGCTCAACCTCTCAGCACCACACAGACCTTACATTTCCTGCACAGTATTAGAGCGTACTTCAGTTTAAGGGGTACATAAAAAGTAAAGTCTACTAAATCACCTTCTACTACCATCTTATTCCTCCTTTTCCCCCAGGTAGTGAATATGATTGGTATTTATAAATGAGAGAACTAGACAGACAGGACCTTTGGTGCATCATTGCCATTGAAGAAGCCAAATGTTTGATTGACATTGTGCTCAAGCTCTTTGCAGCTGCACATCAAACAGAGACCAATATGTTAAAATCAAATCAAATGTGTTGACAAGCTCGGATGACCTTTGAATGTCAGTATCTGACATTTTACAGACCCACTAACAAAGTAGAGATCCGTCAACAGCAACTCATCAACTCCTCCACTTTTGATAATTGGCTTATAGCTTCCCATTTCTGCTTAATGCTCCTAGCTGTTTATGTCAAGTCATTGCAAAGATCTCCCTCATTGAATATCCTATTATGTTACACAGGTTCTAAAGACGGTATTAACCATAGCAGGTTTGTCTCTTAAGGGTGAGTCTCATTTAATTAACAGAAAAGATTTAAGTACAACCCCACATATAACTACAGGTAGTTATTTATAGAACCGTACTTTGACATGGGCTGGATCTTTGTGTAACCCAGGAAATGAGTTGCCATACAAGACACAATTACTGGGGTTCTTGCAGCAATTAATTGTTGCAAATATATTATAAAATATAATATTAAATATTACAATTAAATATAAACCCCATTCCCTATATATATATATATATATATATATATACACATATATGTATATATGTATATATATACACGTGTGTGTATATATATATATATATGTGTATATACGAGAGACTCTGGCGAGTCATCAGGAGGGGGTCACCGACTGGATACTCGCGGAGGACACTGTTCGAAGTCCACCGGATCTTGGTCCCGAATCTCAGATGTTGAAGGGTCGCGGGGCGTCGTCGCTGGCTGCCGGCTTTGTTAGCTTTTGACTCAACGGTCGTGTTCAGCTTGGCCGGGCTTTAACGCCGTTGAAGCGAGTTAACTTGGTTGAATTTAACAGAGTTTAGGTTAAGGTTACCAGGCCCTGCGCAGTCGCCTTTGTAACTATCACCTACGGGATAATGCAGCTCAAAGAATGGCTTAGTGGATTACCCAGGCGTGAGTAATCCACAGGTGATCTTCAAATAAGTTAGTTGAAGTGAAGAAATTCAACTATTAACAGAGATCGTAGGAAAGGAATGCTATCTAACTGTATAAGCTAAGTCTAAAAGAAAGGGTATAAAGAATTCTCTTCTGCTGCGGCAGGAGGGCACGGGCTTATTCACGGGATCACGGGGCCCTCGGCGTTCAGGAGTCAGAGTTCATGTCTTCTGAGGTGGAGGTAGGAGCAAAAGGTCGAGCGTCTTCGCGCCGTGCCTTTTGAAGTCTCACAGCTGCCGGAAGTAGGGGCGTGTTCTATTTTACTGTAGGATATGAGGTCACATCACCAGCTGTTTCCACATGGAAACAATGGGCGAGACATCTGAGTCTCTCCACTAGAAGGAGGCATCGAAGCACACATGCAATAAAACAGTAACTCAAATGGGCACAGGCAGAAAATCATCACTGTGTGCTTATTAGATTCAAAACAAGAAACACGTTATATGAAGGAGAGAAACACAGAATAATAAAGAACAAATCAAAAATAATCCATCATTATTTCCAGATTCCAAAACCATGCAGATTTTGGATCCTGTAATTTGGAGTGGAAAGCAGTCTCATTGTCTCTTGAGTGGCAGGCTGATACCCAGGTGTGTCTCTGGTACTCAGCAAGGGGTCAGGAGGGGTGAAACCAGGCCACCTTTGATATGCTAAAGGAGGGCAGATGTTGTGTTGATACAGACTCCAAGGTGTGATTACGGGCGTTGTCTTTTGGTGAATTGTGGGGTTGTAACTCCACAATGGTGAGCAGATTGTTGATCAAAGGGAATGACCATGTTTGATCATTCAGGCAAGGCGAAACCACAGCTGAAGTCGCAGGACATGGTGAGGTGGGGGTCGACTGACCTACCCTCACCCTACAACCATAAAGATAAGAGATGTCATGCAATTAATTAGGCAGTGAGAACTCCATAGCTCAAAAAACTAAGAAGTTGGATAAGCCAGGAGCGATAAAAGAAAATATAGCCATGCAAACTTACAATAGGGATCTTCCATAAATACCTCTTTGACTGTACACAGCCCTGTAATATTTCAGCTTCAAATTCCACTTATTTCATCAAATGTCTTTTGACACATACGGCAATCATCTGCACCGATCAACGGTGGAAGCAACAGATGAGAATGGAGAGGTCAACAATGTTGCTGCTACATTCAAGCTAGGCCAAGCTGACCAAGGGCGAGGCAGCTGAGGAACAGAAGACAGAGCGATGCATATTAAATGAATTATCTCTGAGCTGAAAGCAACAGAGTCTGTGATCGAGTCTCTCCTCTTCCCCTTTCACGTCCATCTCCAGTGAATCAGATACACAGTACAGTGTTTTCTGTGAAGTCCACGCCTTGGCTGTTCTTACCGATATGAGTTGATAATGGGGGCATAGTTGGAGTTGATTTATTACGGTGTAGGGCAGATTGCTTTGACAGTATGCCAGAGGCTGTGCCCTGTAATACAGAGGGCTGTAATGAGGGGCCTGTTTGCAGAATGCAGGGTCCGGGCCTGATCGTGGCACAAAGGTGTGAAGTGATATGGAAAATGGTCGCTCTCTATGCTTCAGGGAACAAATACAATGCGTGGTCAGAGGAAAATGAATTTAACAGCATCTAATGTGACTTGGATGCATTTCTTGCACCACTGTCTCATGTTGGTCTCTACTGTCTGAATACGCTGTTAGTATTCAGATGGTAATGCCGGCGCTTCTTGAGGCTAGGTGTGCTGTTAAACAGCATGTGGGTTACCTAATTCTAATTCTTACATACAGTCTGGACTATCAGGAGCACACTCACCTTGAGGGACTGTTGATGTCAGGTATTAACAGTCTAAATTACAGGTTCATGAGATACATGGTTGTGCTGAAAACTGATTTTTGACAGATGTATAGTAACAGGCACATGACGGGTCCTCTTGAGACCAGAATCCTTTGGATCCATCATAAAGCTGTCAAGTAGTTTCTGAATGTTGGTATGTTTATCACCAGGACAACTGCTGTGCCACCTAGAATTATTTTAGCCCCACAAAATGTGTGTGTAAACTATCAGCTTTGGTTTCTGACAATACATTTGTTGAAATAACTGCTGCCAGTGTTAGCTCCTATTTTTCTAGCAGAGACAGTGTACCCCTGCTCAGACCTGGTTTTTACTCCCATCCTGACTATTTTAATCACAAATGGACAAATCTAATTACAGATGTGAACACACCCAAGACGCACTGATTACAAATTTGGGATCATATCACTCAGACCACATTCAGAGGTGGTTTAGGCCCCGAATGACCACATTGTTTCAGCAATCTGAACACTAACATGTTCTGGGCCACACCAGAGAACCGTCAACACTCCTTCATATAGCTGGTCTTCAACACAGATTCCAAGGCATATATTATATTATTTTACTATTCACTTATTGTCATAATTTCAGTACAAACAAACCAACAGCAGAACAGCAGCTTTGTTCTCCTGCTAATATTAAATATGACAATTAACTGTTAATAATCCTCTGGCTCTCCTCCGACACACACAGGGACACACACTAACATAAAGCAGGACAGCTGCTTTCTCTCACTCTTGACACACAGACACACATGTAGAATGTAAGCACAGACAGAGTAACTAACCCGGTCTGATTAGCACCATAACCATTACCTTCAGTCTGATAGATCCACTTAGGCCACAGACCCCTGTTTACCCATAATTCAACACTTTCGGCTTCTCTCGAAAGGCCCCTTATACGGTCGAGTTCTCTCTCTCTCCTACTTTTATGCACTTAAAATAGCAGAGAACCCAAAGATTCCCTCCTCTTGTTAAGTAAACTCCCTCAAAGAATTCCATGCTCCAACTCGGGATCAACAAGCAAAGAAACTTCACCCACAATCAGAGTGTTTTAAAAGGTAACCCAAACACTTGTCATGGCTATGTTTTAACCTGGACCTAAATACAGACTTAGAGAACGAGAGGTTTGGGTTTTGAGGTGAATTTATTATCGAGGGTTCTAGATGGAGCGGAGGTGCATTCGTAGGCAGAGTACAGTGAGTCCGGGTGAGGACTGGCATGGCTGAAGGTCGAGGAGGTGAGTGAAGTGTAGGTGGTGGTGGTGGTGGCTGAAGACGAGAGCTGACACATGAGTCCGAGGCACAGCAGAGCAAGAAGTTACCATATAACTAATAAAATAAAAAATGAGATCCCTCTAACTGAGCTGAATAACATGGTGATGAGTGGAAGGAGAGCCAGGGTTCTTGATAAGATGATTTAATACAGGTGAGAGGTAGAGGCAGGTGAATGAGGCCACGCCCACGATACATACGCCCCATTTCCACTGCATAGTACCAGCTCTACTTGACTTCACTCGCCTTTTTTTTGCGAGTCAAGTCCTTCTTCTTCAGTATCGTTTGGATACTGTTGCCTGTATTGGACTGTATATGGTTTTTAACCCTGGATTGTTAACAGGTTTTTTGATATTAAATCTCTGAACTGTACCCTGGTGTCTCAGTCTCATGTTTGCACTTCAGTTGTTAAACAATTCTGGCTGATCCGGATGAATGGATGGATGGAGATTCTCTAAGCATGTTTTTTAATTTCAAATCATTGCAATAATACTGAGCTTTAAAACATGAAAATGTTGAAAAATGCCTTACTTTCCAATGATGAAGAAAAGAAAAGAAAGAAAGAAATCCTTGATTTTGTTCCTGATCCAGAGCTGCACCAAATTATTCTTAGTTTTTCCCTGATCCGGGGCCAACCCCTCCACATTAAAAATGTTTAAATAATTACATTTGAGCAATCCTTCTGACAAATAAACAAACGGGTGAAAAGACAGGGTAAGGATAAATATTCAATTGACATGAGATTGTTAAGACACTGCACACTGCAGTATTTTTACCTTCAAACTGTAAGTGGAGCCTACACTGACTATAAGTCGTACAGTGTAGGATTACTACTTGCACTTACCTTAAATATCTGAGGACCTCACTGCCCCTCTATGTCTATCAAGATAAACAAATACTTAATAATTAGATAAATTAACATTGCTATCATGTTTTTAACATGTTAGCTTAGCACATCCAAAGCCTACATGCCCTCTACCATTCCCTGTCTGTGTGTATGAAGTGAGTCTCTTCTAGTGTATTAGTTAGTGTGTGAAGTTTCAGGTAGTTACCGCAGCCAGAGAAAAGTGCTTCATGATATAAACGTTAAGTTCCTTTTGCCAAATATAAACGCAACACTTTTGTTTTAGCTCCAATTTTTCATGTGTTGAAAGCAAAGATCTAAGACTTTTTCTATGCACACAAAAGGCCTATTTCTCTCAAATTTTGTTCACAAACTTGTTTAAATCTGTGTTAGTGAGCACTTCTCCTTTGCCGAGATAATCCATTCACCTGACAGGTGTGGCATATCAAGATGCTGATTAGACAGCATGATTATTGCACAGGTGTGCCTTAGACTGGTCACAATAAAAGGCCACTCTAAAATGTGCAGAGCGATGCCACAGGAATCGGCAACATCCCGCAGTCGATGCCTGCCATGCAGCAGGTAGGAATGCACATTTGTTTGTTAGGCCAGACCTACTGATCCACTCTGATCTCTATGTGAGAAAACAGTTCAGTTTGGAGGTGCAGTCAGAACTTCCTGTCTGATTTCATTCCCTCCGTTTAGCCTGCTGTTCATGTTCAGGGACAGGAGCCTCACACCAAATATGGTCATAAGTAGATTTGGGTGGATACTGATTTTTATTTCTCCTCCGTAGGGAGAGGTGATCAAACAAGAGAACTAAGAGAGAAATGAGTGTAAAACTTCTCTCTCTGTCTCCACAGAGACTTTCTCTTTAAGACACAGGAAAGGTGGATCTTGTGGTCCCAACATGATGTTATGGTTTTGCTGACATTTAACGTTTCTTTCTAGGATATGACGGCTCCTGCTGCCTGAGCAGAAGACGGCGACGAGTTCAGCTGCTGCTCCATCATCAGGACCTTTTTTTACTATTATAATAGCTCTTATTGTTATTGTGGTTGCATATGTCTGTGTCCTCTGTCCTCCCCATCTCTCTCTCTCCCCATCTATCTCCCCTCCTCATCTATTTCCCCATCTCTCTCTCTCTCTGTCTCTCTCACCCCAACCGGTCAAAGCAGAGGGCCGTCCACCTTGAGTCTCGGATCTGCTCGATGGTTTCTGCCTGTTAAAAGGCAGTTTTTCCTCGCTACTGTCGCTAAGTGCTTGCTCAAGGTGGAATGTTGGGTAGGATAAGTTATAGATTATTGTTTGGTAAGTATAGTATGAATAAATTTATTATTGTTATAAATATAAAACATTTGGTATGTGTCTGTGTTTGGCTGTTAGAGAAAGTAGTCAGAATAATATGACTGTTCCTATGACTGATGACAACTGGATCCATTTTCTAAATATGTTGGTTCTACTGGCCAAATTAAATTCATTAAGAACTTTAATAGTAAAGTGGTTAAAAATAATCATTCACAAAATGAAACTGATGCTCTGAAAATTACCCACTTCCACTAAAGATGGAGAACTGGACAGGAGACATTTTAATATTATTATTAAGCCTTTATTTGAACAGGTTGTCTCATGGAGGTTTGGATCTCTTTTTCAAGAGAGACCTGAGTACAAAATATGAACATATAGATTTAAAACAGACAAACACACAGATAATTTACAGACACGGGTATATATTCCATACTTTAAAGAAAACAATTACAGGTGTGATTGTAATCACACAAAAGTGACTTTTTAAATTGTTCAAATGTAGTAAGAGAATGTAACTTGATACATGTTTGAAGTTCATTCCATTTGTATGCAGCGTAGTATTTGAACCTACTTCTGCCAAGTTCAGTGTGAACAGGAGGAAGAACTAATGTTAAAATGTCCTGTGACCTGACACTGTGGGTACTGTTTAAATTCAACCAGACAGCAGAGGGAACTCGGTACTTTAAGTAGCAGGGCCTTAGAAATAAACCACATGTAATGCTGCTCCCCTCTGTTTGTTAAAGAGGACCATCCCACCTTTTCATATAGGCTGCAATGGTGAGTGAGGAATGTATCACCTGTGATGAAGCCAAACACGCTGCGATAAACAAAGTCAAGAGGTTATAATATGGTTATAATATGATATAGTATAATATGATATAATATAATATAATGGGATTTGAAAAGCCAAAGTTACTTTAAGTATCCTCTTCACTGGCATTGGGATTCTGTGAACTCAACTAATTAGATGGAAAAGGAAGTATAACGAGACCAGAACAAAGAAAGAAAGAAAAAACAAGTCCCAGGCTTCAAATACACAACTCTACGTATATATCCTACAATCCAAAGATACATATAGACACGCCAGGCAAGGACAGTGAAACAGCCCTCCTAAATCATCCTGGCCTGCGAGAGGCAGCAATGTGCCACAAGACATCTAGCCTGCCGGAAATACATATTCACAAGAAGAAGAAGACGACGACGACGAAGAAGACGACGAAGAAGAGACGAAGAAGACGACGAAGAAGAAGAGGTGAAATCGTACTAGTTGATGCTAATGTTCTGAAAATAAATCTTAAACTCGTACAACAGCTAGCTAAGAATTACTTACTTCTTCAAATGATTTTTCCTACTCATCAGTTGCGTGTCAATTAGCGAATTTACAGCAGTAACCCAAACATTAACGTTAGTTATTGGCTTGTTGATCCAGCAGAACTAGGCCAACGACTAGCTTAGCAAGCTTCTGATGTGCAGCCTAACGCCGCTTAGCATGCTCAGAAGCCGTCGCGTTTCAGGTTAACTTTATCAGCGAGACGTAACGACTCAAATTGGAAGCTTCGAAATTGTAGATTAAGGTAAGTTATGATGGTGCAAATAACGTTACTTTGAAATGTTACGGTTCAGAGTTCCAAAGATTGCCTTTCTCTTTGCAAACTACAAGAAATGTCACCTTTCAGTCCAATCACTTATTCATTTTTTTTGAATGAAGTTTCATCTCATGGGTCTTAAATATTCAGTTGCTGTGTAGTTCTTCCATTGACCTTCATTGAGACATTGTTTGGCTGTTTTGTCCCGTAGCATGGCGCTCAAATCTGGAGACGAGCGTCTGAAGGAGATGGAGGCTGAGATGGCGCTGTGAGTAAACTGCTTTGGTTGGGTCGGTTTACCCAAATTACAAAGTACTGTGTTCCTAAATTATCCCAGCTGCTACTGGGCAATAATAGTGTAGCTAGAATGTATTGTAAGTGGGTATGAAGAAAATCCAGTGGGCCTCCTTTCAAGACCCATCGGTACAATAATTTTCAAAAAATAGGAAAGTCCTGCCATACAGTTATTTATTAAATCAGAGAACACAAAGACTCTTGAGAAGAAGTCAAGTTAGTTATAATCATTAATGAGACATGGATGTGTAGAGAAGGAGACGAGAGAGAAGCTCAGTGCATCATGGGAAGTCCTGCAGCAGTCTACGCCTATAGCAGCATAACTAAGGGCTAGCCTATGACAGCCTTAAGTTTTGGATATCACTGGAGAAGGAGTACCCGATAGTTTCAAGTAGTGCCATTGCAATTCTGCTCGATGACGTATTTATGACTCTTTGATCCTAACTTGCATCAGAAACAAGCACAGGGAGCGACTGAAAGCTGTGGACCAGGAGCTCTGTGGGGAGGTCCCCTGATAACTACTTAGTGTACGTGTTTGCGTATGCTGTCAAGAGCGTACGTTTTCAAATACTTTTTAGGCTGGGTTCACTCGACATTTTGTATACATTGAAAGAGTGTCGTAACTGAAACAAGGATAATATAGAAGACAGATTTTGTTTTCCATGTATTTCAAGCATTTTTTTCAAAAACATTTTTTTAAATTGAACTGTTTCTCAGATATGCAATTAACAAGAATTGTTATGAAGAGGAACAACTTGATTAACTTATTTCTAACCGTCTTTCTTCAAATAAATGCACCCGTGGCAAGGATTTCATGCTTGTTAGTTATATCCTTTAAAACCCTCCAGATTAAGTAACAGCTCAGTCTGTCTCACTCTGTACCTTTTGTTCTGTAGTTTTGAGCAGGAAGTTCTTGGTGGTCCATTACCAGTATCACAAAGCCCACCTGTTTTGGAGGCAGTACCTGTAGCTCTTCCTCTTCCAGCGGTTCCAATAGTGCGGCCAATTATAGGCACCAACACCTACAGACAGGTTTGTACCATTCTGTTAGTATTTGGTTATTGAGGTACAGACACACGGCTTTTTGTAGGCGTACTGTTTTCTTAATGACCAATACAATAAAGTAGTTCTGCTGATGGAGGCAATATCTTTTCTTTCTATTCTGCTCATCATTCATGTTTTCCTCTCTCATTCACACTCTCTTTTTCCCCATCTCTCTTTGTCACACTTCATGTTCGTCTCTCTCAGGTCCAGCAGACATTAGAAGCCAGAGCAGCTCATTTTGTTGGTCCACCACCACCGGCTTTTGTGGGACCAGGTGAGCATAAACTCTCACATGCATAGATCAAAGATGGTTTGGAAATAATATACTCTGTGATAAAGACTCATCACCATTCTAAGTCTCGTAGCGTTAGGGTGACTTTTGAGCCCCTCTTCATTTAAAAAAAAATTGAAAATTGCAGTACATTACAAAAAGTGGTGGTAATCACACTTGATATAATGTAACAAGCCCAGTCGCAACCAAAAAGAATGAGAAACAGCTCCTCCCCCTTTATGTGAAGGCTTAAATGCATATTTCTGGTGTCATTTGAAAGATGGGAGGCTACGGAAAATGATTTGATTGTAGTTTTGACAGCACTCGAGACCACAAACCTCCACCAAGGCAGATCCGTTTCCCCATGATGTCATTATACCTAGAAGCAACATTCCCATGATAGTTTGACCCTCATAATGACTCCTGGACCATGAAAACCTGCCACTAGAATTTAGAATCACATTGGTATCATTATTAGATTGATAGTTATTCAAGAAAAACAGTATTTCACTAAAGATGGTTTTCTTCTGGAGTTCAGTAACTTTTAATGATACTTCAAATGTGGCACCTAACTCACTCAGCACAGTTTCAGCTACATTTTAATCTGAGCTGCAAGTCCGTGGCCTTACTATTTATTTCACAGTGGTGAATTTTCCATGGGCCCCTTTAAATTTAAATATTTAAATGGGTCGTCCGACCTGGGAATAGGGGCAAAAGACTAATAGAACCATCACATAGCTGGTTGTCTCTGAAGCGTCCCTCAGGACAGCTGGTGCTCAGAGTCTGGCAGTTTCAGCTGGTAGGGCAAATGTTTCGAGGTCTTTGGGCCAAAATGGTCTTAAACATTCTCCAACTCTAAGTGGGAAAGAAGCCCGGTTCACTGGCATGGAGCTGCACCTGGTTCAAAATAAATATGCAAATCCAAGCGTGTTCTGTGTCTGGATGCTTTCCTTAAATTGACATCATCAGACCAGACACCTTCTGCAAAGCTACACATTTAATCAGTCGACCTTTTTTTTCATCAGATAATGAGCAGATAAATCTAATGTCAAATCAGAGTAAAAGGAGAAAATGATTGTGTTTCACCAGACTAGATTGACTGAAATGTTATTAATAAGCCAATGCCTTGTTGACTAAAACAAGACTAAAAGACCAAGAAATTTAGTCGACTAAAACGAAACAGGATTATTTTCACATATAACAAAAACTAAAAAGGACATTTAACACAGGACTGAGACTAAATGAAGTAAAAGCGACTGGCTACGACATCTGTCAGTGCCTGAAACCAGTGATCTATAGATCTTTACAAATGAAGGCTCAATATATAGGCATAGTGGTCAGTACTGAAAACTTGGAGCCACACTGTACCATTCAGTGGAAGTACTTCATATGTGTCACTGGTAATTTGAGACTGCAAAAAGATTCATGTTTATGTTCAAGATGGCGGCGCGCACATATGCACAGCTTAGCTCTCTGCGATGTGGTTGTTTTTGTCTGTTTTGTTTGCTTGTCTGTCGACCAGCGACTCCACATATAGCCGATACGAACTTCTAAAGATTGGAAAGTTGTGTGGTGAATTGGATTCCATGAGGAATCGGGTCTCAGTGGATCATGATACCGGCTGGAAGACGCAGGAGGCGGCAGAGGGAGGGAAGGCAAAAGAGAGGCTGCCGAGCTGGCATATGAACCAAGCTAAAGAAAGCTCCCCACAGGCCTGCGCTACCCAGTATTTTCCTCACCAACGCTCACTCAGTAACAAAACGGATGAACTGCAGCTGACCATCAATGCACAAAAACTTGTGCAAAACAGCTGGATTGTGGTCGTTACTGAGACTTGGCTTCACACTGGGATCCCAGACGATGCTTTTGGGCTAACAGGCTGCACAACGCACTGGGCTGACAGGAACGGTGGCTCCGGTAAGCTACCGCCCTTTACAGACACTGTTCACCAGATGTAGAGCTCATAACTTTAAGATGCCGGCCTTTCTATCTGCCACGGGAGTTCACAGTTGTTGTTATTGTGGCTGTGTACGTCCCACCTAGCGCTAACATCAAGCTAGTGCTGAACATCCTGCTAACAGCCATTAGTAAGCTGCAGACTGCTCATCCTGATGGGGTTTTTATTGTGGCTGGGAACTTTAATAAAGCAAACCTGGAAACTGTCCTTCCTAAATTCTACCAACACGTGACATGTCCAGTGAGTGGCCAAAATACTTTGGATCATGTATACAGCAACATTATGGAAGGATATAAAGCCTCCACCCTACCCCACATAGGCCAGTCTGACCACCTATCCCTGTTTGTCACCCAAGCATAGAGGCCTCTCATTAGGAAAACAAAGCCTTGTGTGAGGAACATAAAGACTTGGCCTGAAGGGGCTTCATCCAGCTTAAGGCCTGTTTTGACTGACTTACTGGGATCTGTTTGCACAGCAGGATGTGACTGACTACACATCCACTGTCCTCTTCTACATACAGGACTGCATTGACCGTGTCACGGTAAACAAATGGATCAGATGCTTCCTGAACAGTAAACCCTGGATGACTGTGGATGTTAAGCTGTGCTAGCTGAAGACCTCAAACAACTTCTTTGCTGGCTTTGAGGTGACTGGAGATGAGACTGGGTCTGCACCGCTACCAACCACCAGCAGCGTAACACTCACTGTCAGCACAGACAAGGTGAGGAGAGTGCTCCATGGTGTCAACCCCAGGAAGGCTGCTGGCCCCGATGGCATCCCAGGGAGGGGTGACTGTGCAGATCAACTGGCAGAAGTTTTCAGCAAGATCTTCAACCTCTCCCTGTCAGCAAGCACTGTCCCCAAATGCTTCAAGTCTGCCACAACAGTGGGAAAACGCTACCAGCAGCCTTAACGACTACAGACCTGTGGCTCTCACCTACACTGTGATGACATGCTTTGAGAGGCTGGTCCAAAAACACATCAAATCATCTCTCCCACCCACACTGGACCATCATCAGCTCACCTGTAGAGCCAACAGGTCAACAGAAGGTGCTGTTAATACAGCTCTCCACACTGCACTGACTCATCTGGAACACCCTGGCTCTTATGTGAGGATGTTGTTTTTGGACTTCAGCTCTGCGTTTAACACCATCATTCCCAGCAGATTGGTGACCAAACTGCTGGCACTGGGTGTCAGCCAGATACATGCAGTGTGATCATGGACTTCTTAACAAACCGACCACAGTCTGTCAGGATGAGGAAACATCTATCATCAACCCTGACACTGGAGCCCCTCAGGGTCGTGTGCCGACTCCTCTTCTCTACACTCACAACTGCACACCGACACATTCATTAAGTCTGCAGATGACACGACAGTGATGAGGCTGCCTACATGGACGAGGTCCATGAACTGAGCAAATGGTGTTCTGTCAGTAACCTGGTCCTCAACATCTCCAAAACAAAAGAAATGATCATTGATTTCAGGAAAAAGAGAGAGGAACCTGCTCCACCATACATCAGAGGAGAAAGTCACTGACTTTAAATTCCAGGGCGCACACATCTCCAGGACTTCTCTGGACAGTGAACACAAACTCTCTGGTGAAGAAGGCACAGCATCAGCTCTCCTTTCTAAGACCTCTACGCAGAGTGAACCTGTCTCAGCAGCTGCTGCTGTCCTTCTATCACTGTTCTGTGGAAAGTATCCTCTCTTACGGCATCCTGGTGTGGTTTACTAGCTGCACTGAGGCTGACAGGAAAGCACTACAGAGAGTCATTCCATCAGAACAAAACATCATAAACACAGCTTCCCTCTCTCCAGGACATAGACAGAGTCCCATGTCTGCGTCGGGCCACAAACAGACTCATCTCACCCGGGACACCATCTTCTCAGTCTGCTGCCCTCTGGAAGGATCTACAGGTCTATTAAGACCCACACCTCTAGACTGCTTAACAGAATCAGAATCAGAATCTCTTTATTGTCATTGTACCAGTACAACAAAATTGGAATAGCAGCTCTTCAGTTTCAGTGCAATTTTAAAGGGAAACAAGTGACTAAAGTGAATAAATATCAAATGTACACATATTTACAGATTTCCCCTAGAATGCTCAATGCACAAAACTGGTGTTCTGAAAGTTCAAATTTGTGCAGCATTTAGTGCAATAACAGCTCTAGGAAAGAAGCTGTTTTTCAGCCTATTTGTTGTTGCTTTGATGGCCCTAAAGCGCCTCCCTGAGGGCAACAGTTCAAATAGGTGGTGACAGGGGGATGGGAAGAGTCTCTAGGGATGCTGTGGGCTCTCTTGAGGCAGCATGTTTTGTAAATGTCCTCCAGAGAAGGAAGATCGCAGCCAATGAGTTTTTGGGCAGTGTTGATGACCTTCTGGAGCGCCTTTCTTTCTTCTGCAGTGCAGCTGGTAAACCACAGCGAGATGCCGTAGCTCAGATCTGACTCAATGGAGCAGCGCTAAAAGGACACTAACAGTCTCTGTTAAGTTGTGCTTCCTGTGTATCCTCAGGAAATACAGTCTCTGTTGTGCCCTTTTCAGCAGTGCAGTGATGTTTGTAGTCCAAGATAGGTCCTCCTCGATGTGAGTGCCCAGGAACCTGAAGTCCGATACCCTCACCACTCTCCCCATTGATGGTGATAGGCTGCATATCCGGTTTGTTCCTCCTGAGGTCGACTATCAGCTCTTTCGTCTTGGCGGTGTTGAGGATGAGATTGTTCTTGGTGCACCATGCCGACAGTCTTTGCACCTCCTCCCTGTATGCAGTCTCATCTCCTGAGATGAGCCCCACCACGGTTGTATCATCTGCTAACTAAATGATGGCATTGCTCGGGTAGGTGGGGGTGCAGTCGTGGGTATAGAGGGTGTAGAGTAGGGGGCTCAACACACAGCCCTGTGGGGAGCCAGTGCTGATGCTGAGTGCTGAGGAGATGGGGCCCTACTCTGACCCTCTGGGAGCGGTCTGTCAGGAAGTCTCTGATCCAGTGGCAGATGTGATGTGAAAGCCCAAAGTCCAACAGTTTGGTAACCAGTCTGCTTGGTATGATTGTGTTGAAAGCAGAGCTGAAGTCTATGCGGAGCAGCTTAGCGTAGCTCCCTCGCTGTTCCACGTGTGTTAGTGTGGTGTGGAGAGCTGCTGCAATGGCGTCCTCAGTAGACCTGTTTGCTCTGTATGGAAACTGGTGGGGATCAAATGTGGGTGGCAGACTTTTTGTGATTTGACTCCGAACCAGTTTCTCAAAGCACTTCATGATGATGGTTGTAAGTGCCACTGGCCGGTAGTCATTGGGGTTACTGACGATGGTCTTCTTCGGTAGAGGAATGATTGTGGAGGACTTCAGGCAGGGTGGAATCAAGCACTGGAATAGGGACTGGTTAAATATGTTGGTAACGACACCAGTCAGTTGGTCTGCAAAGTCCCTCAGCACCCTCCCAGTTACACCTACTGGTCCAGCAGCTTTTCTTGGGTTCACCGCCCGCAGAATGCACCTTACCTCCTGTGCCTGCACTGTGAGGACGTGGCTCCTGGGGGCTGGTGGATGTAGCGTGGTCACCACTGGTGTCTCAACCTCAAAACGGGCGAAGAAGTAGTTTAGCTTCTCCGCCAGTGAGGCATCCCCGTCGGCTGCAGTTAAGTTGCTGGACCTGTGGTTGGTGATGTGTTGGACCCCTTGCCACACCTGCCGTATGTTGTTGCTGCTGAAGTGGTCCTCAATCTTCCTCTTGTATGCTGTCTTGGCCTCCCTGATGCCTCTCTTCAGGTTGGCTCTGGCAGCCCTGTACTGTGCCTCATCCCCAGACCTGAAGGCGCTGTTTCTCTCCTTCAACAGTACTTTGACCTCTTTTGACATCCAGGGCTTCCAGGGATACACCCGGATGCTCCTGTCCACTGTGATAGTGTCAACACAGTGCTTGATGTAGCACAGTACAGTTGAGGTGTACTCCTCCAGGTCCTGGTGTTTGAAGATATCCCAGTTGGTGTTTTCAAAACAGTCCTGCAGCTGCTGAGAGGCATCACCAGGTCTTTGTCATGGGGGGTGCTTTTTTCTTGAGGGGGGTGTATGCTGGTATCAGGTGCAGGGACATGTGATCAGATGAGCCAAGGTGGGGTAGCTGTGTGGCCCTGTAACCATGCTTGATATTGGAAGAGACTTTATCCAGAGTACTTGCTCCCCTGGTAGCACATTTTATGTGTTGGTGGCACTGCCTTCAAATCAGCGTGGTTAAAGTCGCCTGCTATGATGTGCACTGCCTCTGGATAGGTGTTCTGTTGAAGGCTGATGGCAGTGGCTAAGGGCTGAGTTAGCATTAGCATCTGGTGGTATGTACACAGCAGTAATCATGACAACAGTAAATTCTCATGGAAGGTACGTGGGTCTGCATTTGACAGCCATATACTCCAGGTCTGGAGAGCAGTGACTGTCCGTGATCGTAGCGTTGGTACACCAGTTGTTTACATAAATGCATAGCCCCCCTCCTTTGCTCTTAGCGGAGTTACTGTTTCTGTCATGGCGGTAGGCTGTGCGGCCTGCTAACTCGATAGCCGTATCTGGAATGGATGAGTGGAGCCAGGACTCCGTTATCAGCAGAAAGCAGCAGTCCTGGATGAGTCTGTTTGGTGCAATCTGTAGCTTCAGCTCAACCATTTTGTTTGAGATGGATCTGGCATTTGAGAGGAAGATACTGGGAAGTGGTAGCTTGTGTGGCCGTCTTCTCAGCTTCGCTAGGACGCCAGCCCAGCAGCCTCACTTTTGCTTTCTCTCGTTGCGTCGCCTCTTCCTCCTCCTACCCGCGGGGATGATGATCCATGGAGAGCCTGGTGTCCGCACTATATCCTGCGGTATACTGTGCGAGTGGATAAAGTCATTATTTACAGGTTGTTCGCTCCGTAATCCAATGCTTAGGAGATCCTGGCGACTGTAGACAGGATTCGCCCGACAAACCGAACGGGTAAAAAATAACAACACGTATAAAAACACTAACAAAAACCACTGAAAAGAGGAGCTCAGAGCCGCAGCGCCTGTGCGCGCCGCCATCTTGCTCCAGTTTCCAGTTGCTAACAGTTTCTACCCATGAGCCCTCAGAGAACTGAACTCTGTAAACTGGTAGTACTGGATCCACTGGACTGAGTCAATACCTTTTTTTATGATACTGTTTATTACTGAACTTTTACTTTTGTATTACTTGACTATTTATTATTGTTGTGTGTGATTATGTGTTGTGTCATTTTTTAACCTTGTGTTTGCTTCCACTGAAAGAAATGTTGTTGTCCAGTTGTGCCGTGACAATAAAGCATTCTATTCTATTCTAGACTGTTTAAGGTGAATTGTCTCACAGCACAGACTCCATTCTGCTGTCATTCTGGGCCTTTTTCCATGTGTCATTAACATTGTGTAACTTGTGTCTGTCACAGTCCCACCAGTGCGTCCACCCATGATGAGACCAGCCTTTGTCCCCCATATCCTACAGAGACCTGGTAAGGTTCACTTCACCTTCTCTCACTTTACTGCTTTATTCACTAACTTGCAGTATTTCCTCTGTAAATATTTGCATCACACAGCTTCACAGTGGCAGTTCTTTTCAAAAGGAAATAAAACCAGGGTAAAGATCTAACACCCCTCCACATAATCTCTCTTTTTATTTCCCTCTCCATCCCTCACATCCTAGCCTTTCATGGCAATTGAAACTGTGACACAAATCAATTGCACTTTAGGCATCGTAGTATCCAGTCTACGTGATATGCAGAATCGCCCCAGGAACCCCCTATTTTTACTCTAGACTGCTGCAGTGTCCATACCATGAACATGCATGTTCAGAATGAGCTGTTTGCTTGGCCGGTGGTATTGCTGGTTGCAGCTTTCTTGGTCATACATTATATCCAGCATCCAGCAGCAAAAGTGACCTGTAATCAATGAGCACAGATGTAGGTGAGGGCTGCATATAGGGTAACATCATGGGTAATAGTCTGTCTGCATCTCCTCAAAAACCGCTGGACAGAATTCATTGAAATTTCACACATTTGATTTCCCCACAACCCCAGAACAATTCAGTTCCAATCCAGTTCACCACCACAAGAGAAAAGTTGAACTGAGAAATACACAAATCATCAACCAGATCATTCCTAGTATTGACAGAGACATAAACAGCAGGTATATTTGACCATGAGCTACAGTGTGATGCAGACTTCACAACACAAGGGTATAGTTGGTGAATCTGTTCTCCACTTCATGTCTATTTTAGTATCCTAACACTGTGTTAATAGGTGGTCAGAAACTGCAGGTAATGCGTGGCCCTCCTATAGCGCCTCCTCTACCCCGGCCTCCTCCACCTCCACCCATGATGCTCCCTCCTATCCTGCAAGGCCAAACACCTCAGGGTTCTTCTCAGCCCATCCAGCACATAGTTGCTGCACCTCAGGTTCGTTCCTCCCTTGCAGATTTTTCACTATGTCAGTGTGTGCACAATATTACTGTGATTTTGTCACTCCTCACTCTTTCTGTAAACAGTGTAGTAAAAATAATAATTAGAGTGTAATAAATGGCATGGCAGCCTCCAACAAGCAAAAGAGATAAGACTGAGAAGAGAGCAGACTCAGCTTGAAAATTTGAATGAGTACAGCTTCCAGGTCCCTCCATCTCCCCCCATGCTGAGCGCCCTGCCTCAAAAGCCCCTCCCAACAGAAGCGTGACCGAGCGAGAGTATGCATTGAAAGAGGGCCGGCAGCATGAGCACCAGAGTTATTGACGCTTCATCAGACACTCTGCCTGGCTCTGATTGGTGGTTTGGATTCAGGCGTGGTGGATTCTTGCAAACGGCATGAGGAGCACTAGGTGGGGCTGCAGGAGTCTGATGTTTTTCACAGATTATCTGCTGCTGCTGTGAGGACATAGTGACAATTTTAGAAAATATGACAAAAATACTGGCTACAGCTTTAAGGAGCTCCTGAACCGTGTGCTGTCTCCCCAAATGTAAGACATTTTGGGTTCATTTGTATCCAGCTGCTAACTGTCTCTTGCAGTTCTACCTTTGCAACTTTCATACAGAATGGAGAGGCCAATAAAGGCACAACGGGCCACCTTGAACAGGCTTTGTTAAAGTGGCTGAAGACTTACTGAGTGAGGGTCTTTCTAACACCCTTCTTGTTTAGACCAAACTTTCCCACTTAGTTTGATCCAAATAACATTTGTCTGACTACTTAATAAGTATTTTTACCAACACAAACATTATGAAAAGTTTAATACATTTTCTGACAGGATGTGAGAGAGAGGAATTAAATAGACACTGATGTCAGACACAAGCCTCTCTTCAAAGCAATCAATGCCATTATAGGCAGACACAGCTCAAGCAGCTCATAATGGTTGCAACTCACCACATCTGTTGGATAAACCTGTGGTGGGCCCAAACTACGGGCCCCGTTCAAAAGATACATGCCACCTGGCCTGACAGCTTTCTGGGGAAACCCTGTGCCTGATGGCATAAGGGAATGAAACTGGAAGACATAAAACCTACTGATGTGTGAAGTGGAGATACTGGTGGCACACTGTAACAGTCCAGTATAGAGCAGGACAGAAGCATGAGGGAGAGCTCAGGTGAACATTAAGCATCCAGGAATTCACATTTTAGACGATACGCTGTCAGCCGTACACTAGTGTCCACCTAGTCTTGTTCCCTTATTGGTTATGTTGTGACCTACCTTGTAGTTGAAGTTCTTGCACCTCTGTGTCTTTTGGTGTGTCTCACTCAGGTAGCTGATATCGTCTCCATGGTGCCAGACCCAACCACAAGACAGGGACCCCCGCCTCCTGTCAAACCAACACCGTCAATCATTCAGGCGGCACCGACCGTTTACTCTGCTCCTCCTGGTCCTGTTGGACATAAAAGAAATGATGTTAGAGCCCAGAGACAAGCCAGAATGGTATTTGCATTTTGATTCATATGTAACAGAATACTGTCAGAGTATTATGTCCTAAGACCTTGTTGTGTGCTTGTCTGTCTTGCGATTTAATATTTTGTTTATGTTGTCTGAGAGTCATCATTACATGAACAGACAGGGTGTCACACACAAGAAGGTACGCTGCTGTTGTACCATCAGATTTCCCGATAATGAGCCACTGTTTGTCTAATGGGAATTTTTCAGGAGGAACTGGCAGCACGGGTTGCAGAGCAGCAGGCAGCAGTGATGGCAGCAGGTCTACTGGACAAGAAGGAGAGTGAAGACGGTGGCGCTGTCATTGGACCCAACATGCCTGAGCCTGAGCCACCACACCCTGAAGTACATTTAAATGAGTAGTCTGCTTTCTATTAACTCTGATGACATAGGAAACCATATAGTGTTCAGTTCCACTACAGTAAATGGTCACTGTAAGTAATTGGACACACACTACAAGTGCTGTTATAAAAGCCTCACCCTACTGGACAGGGTTTCCACCAGATACTGGATCCTCATTACAGGGATCTGCTCTTATTCAGCCAGAGGAGTATTAGTGATGTTGACTAATGAGGACCAAGGTTTTTGAATGTTGTTGAGGTCGGGGCTCTGTGCAGGTCAATCCAAACCAAACCTCACCAAACTGGGAAAACTGTTGCTATGATCATGGGAACATGTCATGTTAAAAAGGGTCATATAAGCTGTTGCCTCAAAGCAAAAGCTGTATATTGTTCTTAGAATGATCCAGATCATCACAGCTGTTCAGTCACTTTTCTTGGCACCATTCATTTTCACTTCCTTACTAAGTTATGCCATAAGAAATGGATTAAAGTATCAATCATTTTAAATGCATTTATAAATTAAGTGGAAAATTAAACTTCCCATAAATAGCTGTAACTAGAATGACCTAAAATACACAAGTAATTTGAGATATTTCCACTGCTGTGATAAAGTATTGAACCCTCTCCTGATATATTCTGTGTTTATGTGTATCTCATACTAAACTGTGTCTCATCCTCAAACAAATTATTAACATTATACAAAGGCAACCTAAATAAAAGCAGAATACAAGTTTTCAGTGATTGTATCTATTGAAACAAAAAGCATATCTAATACCTATTAGGCCTATGTGATACCATATCCAAAATACTACATTACTATTGCTATTAAAAGTGCATTAAGAACTGGCTGCAGCTGGACTAGACACATCCAGGCCTGATTACTACCAGCCTTGTTCAGTTAAATCATCACTTAATTAGACCATTTTCAGAGGCATGGAGTTGAGCTGGCTTCCCCTCGTAGTGAAGGAGTAGCAGAGGCAGAGTGTAGTGAATGGACTGTGAATGGTTTGTCCATGTCCTGATGAGAGGCAAGTAATAGTGTTAGAATCCCATTCAAACAGCCACCGGTTGCCAGTGCAGGGTGTGGCGTGGTGTAGTGTGGGAGAACTTGGGTAAGTTGAAGTCTCGCCAAGCTTTGCATGCTTGATTAGCTGCAGAGGTTGGAGAGCTCATACAAACAGGAGCGAGCCACAGTAGTCTAGGCAATAGATGACCAGAGCCTCATCCTTCCTGATGTTGTGGAGTATTCATTTACAGGAGTGGATTGTCACAGCAGTGGACAGCTGGTCCAGTGTAATACCTGGGTCTTTGCAGTGCACACACAAATATTACAAGGGATTACAAAATGTATTCCAAAACTACTCTGCACACTAAAACGACTTCTAAAAATCTTTTTCTAACCTCCAAAAATATCTATCAATCATGTATAAAAACATATATGCTATAACTGCATGTGTGTCTGTGTTCCAGCCTGCAGAAAGTGCTACAGAGGACAAAAAGAAAGCAAGAGTGGAGAAGGTGAAGAAGTGTATTCGTACTGCAGCAGGGACCAGCTGGGAGGACTCCAGTCTGTTGGAATGGGATGGAGGTACAAAGTTCTCCAGGGAACAAAAGACTTAAAGTCCTCAGTCAATAAGAGATAAACCACTGAACACTAAACACTAATAATTATAACCCCAACTCTTTGGAATTGGGATGCTGTGTAAAACCAAATGTGATCATTTGTTAATTCTTATTGGCTTACAGTGTACTCAATTGAAAATGATACAAAGACAAAATGTTCAACGTTTTACCTCAATTTAATTAATTTTTGTAAATATATGCTTATTCTGAAATTGGTGCCAGCAACACGTTTCAAACGAGTTGTGACACGTAACAAAAGATTCCTGATAACGGCAGCAACAGCTGTTAAGAGGTTCACTGGTACAGGTGAAGGGATCATTATTGGGTTGGCTTTTATTGTTTTTGTGATCTCTCACCCCAACCTGTCAAAGCAGTCTCTTGTCTCTTCTGACAATCTTCTGATCTTTGCATGAATCCTGTTTTCTTTCCTTGTTACAGATGATTTCCGTATATTCTGTGGTGATCTTGGTAATGAGGTCAATGATGACATACTGGCCAGAGCCTTCAGCAGATACCCCTCTTTCCTAAAAGCTAAGGTGGGATTGTTTTTCTCCTTTGTTTACCTCCTGTAATCACTTTGATGTAGATACATACATAATCATATATCATACACACATCATTCATAATCGTATCATTCACTCATCATACATAATCATATATCATACACACATCATTCATAATCGTATCATTCACTCATCGCACATAATCCTATATCATACACTCATCATACATAATCATATATCATACACTCATCATACATAATCGTATCATTCACTCATCATACATAATCATATATCATACACTCATCATTCATAATCATATATCATACACTCATCATTCATAATCATATATCATACACTCATCATTCATAATCATATATCATACACTCATCATACATAATCATATATCATACACTCATCATACATAATCATATATCATACACTCATCATACATAATCATATATCAGACACTCCTCATGCATAATCATATATCATACACTCATCATACATAATCATATATCATACACTCCTCATCCATAATCATATATCATACACTCATCATACATAATCATATATCATACACTCATCATACATAATCATATATCATACACTCGTCATTCATAATCATATATCATACACTCATCATTCATAATCATATATCATACACTCGTACATAATCATATATCATACACTCATCATTCATAATCATATATCAGACACTCCTCATACATAATCATATATCATACACTCATACATAATCATATATCATACACTCATCATACATAATCATATATCATACACTCATAAAACATACTCATATATCATACACTCATAATACATAATCATATATCATGCACTCATACATAATCATATATCAGACACTCATCATACATAATCGTATATCATACACTCATAATACATAATCATATATCATACACTCATAATACATAATCATACATCATGCACTCATAAAACATAATCGTATATCATACACTCATCAAACATAATCATACATCATGCACTCATAAAACATAATCATATATCATACACATCATACATAATCGTATATCATACACTCATACATAATCATACATCATGCACTCATAAAACATAATCATATATCATGCACTCATACATAATTGTATATCATACACTCATCACACATAATCGTATATCATACACTCATCATACATAATCGTACATCATGCACTCATAAAACATAATCATTTATCATGCACTCATCATACATAATCGTATGTCATACACATAATACATGATTATATATCATACACTCATCACACATAATCGTATATCATGCACTCATAAAACATAATCATATATCATGCACTCATCATACATAATCGTATGTCATACACATAATACATGATTATATATCATACACTCATCATACATAATCGTACATCATGCACTCATAAAACATGATCATTTATCATGCACTCATCACACATAATCGTATGTCATACACTCATCATACATAATCATATATCATACATAATCATATATCATGCACACATCACACATAATCATGTATCATACACTCATCATTCATAATCATATATCATACACTCATCACACATAATCGTATATCATACACTCATCACACATAATCGTATATCATACACTCATCATACATAATCATATATCATACACTTATCATACATAATCATATATCATACACTCATCATACATAATCATATATCATACACTTATCATACATAATCATATATCATACACTCATCATTCATAATCATATATCATACACTCATCATACATAATCATATCATACACTCATCATACATAATCATATATCATACACTCATCACACATAATCATATATCATACACTCACCATACATAATCATATATCATACACATCATACATAATCATATATCAGACACTCCTCATACATAATCATATATCATACACTCATCATACATAATCATATATCATACACTCATCATACATAATCATATATCATACACTCATCACACATAATCGTATATCATACACTCCTCATACATAATCATATATCATACACTCATCATACATAATCATATATCATGCACACATCACACATAATCATGTATCATACACTCATCATTCATAATCATATATCATACACTCATCACACATAATCGTATATCATACACTCATCACACATAATCGTATATCATACACTCATCATACATAATCATATATCATACACTTATCATACATAATCATATATCATACACTCCTCATACATAATCATATATCATACACTCATACATAATCATATATCATACACTCATCATTCATAATCATATATCAGACACTCATACATAATCATATATCATACACTCATCATTCATAATCATATATCAGACACTCATACATAATCATATATCATACACTCATCACACATAATCATATATCATACACTCATACATAATCATATATCATACACTCATCATTCATAATCATATATCAGACACTCCTCATACATAATCATATATCATACACTCATAATACATAATCATACATCATACACTCATCATACATAATCATATATCATACACTCATACATAATCATATATCATACACTCATAATACATAATCATATATCATACACTCATCATCCATAATCATATATCATACACTCATCATCCATAATCATATATCATACACTCATCATCCATAATCATATATCATACACTCATAATACATAATCTTATATCATACACTCATCATTCATAATCATATATCATACACTCATAATACATAATCTTATATCATACATAATCATATATCATACACTCATCATACATAATCGTATGTCATACACATAATACATGATTATATATCATACACTCATCACACATAATCGTATATCATGCACTCATAAAACATGATCATTTATCATGCACTCATCACACATAATCGTATGTCATACACTCATCATACATAATCATATATCATGCACACATCACACATAATCATGTATCATACACTCATCACTCATAATCATATATCATACACTCATCACACATAATCGTATATCATACACTCATCATACATAATCGTATATCATACACTCATCATACATAATCATATATCATACACTTATCATACATAATCATATATCATACACTCATCATACATAATCATATATCATACACTCATCATTCATAATCATATATCATACACTCATCATACATAATCATATATCATACACTCATCATACATAATCGTATATCATACACTCATCATACATAATCATATATCATACACTTATCATACATAATCATAAATCATACACTCATCATACATAATCATATATCATACACTCATCATTCATAATCATATATCATACACTCATCATTCATAATCATATATCATACACTCATCATTCATAATCATATATCATACACTCATCATCCATAATCATATATCATACACTCATCATCCATAATCATATATCATACACTCATCATCCATAATCATATATCATACACTCATCATCCATAATCATATATCATACACTCATCATCCATAATCATACATCATGCACTCATCATTCATAAATCATACACTCATCATCCATAATCATATATCATACACTCATCAAACATAATCATGTATCATACACTCATCAAACATAATCATGTATCATGCACTCATCAAACATAATCAGATATCAGACACTCATCATACATAATCGTATATCATACACTCATCATACATAATCATATATCATACACTTATCATACATAATCATATATCATACACTTATCATACATAGTCATATATCATACACTCATCATACTTAATCATATATCATACACTCATCATACTTAATCATATATCATACACTCATCATACATAATCATATATCATACACTCATCATGTATAATCATATATCATACACATCATTCATTATCATATATCATACACACATCATACATAATCAAATATCATACACTCATCATTCATAATCATATATCATACACTCATCATACATAATCATATATCATATACTC
The DNA here is from genome assembly GCA_037577475.1 of Chaunax sp. Z400. NCBI lineage: Eukaryota > Metazoa > Chordata > Actinopteri > Lophiiformes > Chaunacidae > Chaunax > Chaunax sp. Z400. The sequence continues at coordinate 3,536,554 of CM075190.1, read as the reverse complement.
ATCAAACAAAATCATATCAGACACTCATCATACATTATTATATATCATACACTCACCATACATACTCGTATATCATACACATCATACATAATCGTATATCATACACATCATACATAATCGTATATCATACACACATCACACATAATCGTATATCATACACTCATCATACATAATCGTATATCATACACTCATCATACATAATCGTATATCGTGCACACGTCACACATAATCGTATATCATACACTCGTCACACATAATCGTATATCATACACTCATCATTCATAATCATGTATCATACACTCATCATACATAATCATGTATCATACACTCATCATTCATAATCATATATCATACACTCGTACATAATCATATATCATACACTCCTCATTCATAATCATATATCAGACACTCCTCATACATAATCATATATCATACACTCATACATAATCATATATCATACACTCATCATCCATAATCATATATCATACACTCATCATCCATAATCATATATCATACACTCATAATACATAATCATATATCATACACTCATCATCCATAATCATATATCATACACTCATCATCCATAATCATATATCATACACTCATCATCCATAATCATATATCATACACTCATCATCCATAATCATATATCATACACTCATCATACATAATCATATATCATACACTCATCATCCATAATCATATATCATACACTCATCATCCATAATCATATATCATACACTCATCATCCATAATCATATATCATACACTCATCATACATAATCATACATCATACACTCATCATACATAATCATACATCATGCACTCATCATTCATAAATCATACACTCATCAAACATAATCATGTATCATACACTCATCAAACATAATCATATATCATACAGTCATCAAACATAATCATGTATCATACACTCATCAAACATAATCATATATCAGACACTCATCAAACATAATCATATATCATACACTCATCATACATAATCATATATCATACACTCATCAAACATAATCATATATCATACACACATCATACATAATCATATATCATACACTCATCAAACATAATCATATATCATACACACATCATACATAATCATGTATCATACACTCATCAAACATAATCATATATCATACACTCATCATACATAATCATATATCATACACTCATCAAACATAATCGTATATCATACACTCATCAAACATAATCATATATCAGACACTCATCATACATAATCATATATCATACACTCATCATACATAATCATATATCATACACTCATCAAACATAATCATATATCATACACTCATCATACATAATCATATATCATACACTCATCAAACATAATCATATATCATACACTCATCATACATAATCATATATCATACACTCATCAAACATAATCATATATCATACACTCATCAAACATAATCATATATCATACACTCATCATACATAATCATATATCATACACTCATCATACATAATCATATATCATACACTCATCAAACATAATCATATATCATACACTCATCATACATAATCATATATCATACACTCATCAAACATAATCATATATCATACACTCATCATACATAATCATATATCATACACTCATCAAACATAATCATATATCAGACACTCATCATACATAATCATATATCATACATACATCTAACATAATCATATATCATACACTTATCATACATAATCATATATCATACACTCATCATACATAATCATATATCATACACTCATCATACATAATCATGTATCATACACTCATCAAACATAATCATATATCATACACTCATCAAACATAATCGTATATCAGACACTCATCATACATAATCGTATATCATACACTCATACATAATCGTATATCATACACTTATCATACATAATCATATATCATACATAATCATACATCATGCACTCATCACACATTATCATATATCATACACACATCATACATAATCATATATCATACACTCATCATGCATAATCATATATCATACACTCATCATACATAATCATATATCATACACTCATACATAATCATATATCATACACTCATAATACATAATCATATATCATACACTCATCATCCATAATCATATATCATACACTCATAATACATAATCTTATATCATACACTCATCATACATAATCATATATCATACATAATCATATATCATACACTCATCATACATAATCATATATCATACACTCATCATTCATAATCATATATCATACACTCATCATTCATAATCATATATCATACACTCATACATAATCATATATCATACACTCATCATACATAATCATATATCATACACTCATCATTCATAATCATATATCATACACTCATACATAATCATATATCATACACTCATCATACATAATCGTATATCATACACTCATCACACATAATCATATATCATACACTCATCATTCATAATCATATATCATACACTCATCATTCATAATCATATATCATACACTCGTCATACATAATCATATATCATACACTCATCATTCATAATCATATATCATACACTCGTCATTCATAATCATATATCATACACTCCTCATACATAATTATATATCATACACATCATACATAATCATATATCATACACTCCTCATACATAATTATATATCATACACTCATCATACATAATCATATATCATACACTCATCATACATAATCATATATCATACACTCACACATAATCGTATATCATACACTCATCATTCATAATCATATATCATACACTCATCATTCATAATCATATATCAGACACTCCTCATACATAATCATATATCAGACACTCATACATAATCATATATCATACACTCATACATAATCATATATCATACACTCATCATGCATAATCATATATCATACACTCATCATGCATAATCATATATCATACACTCATCATACATAATCATATATCATACACTCATCATGTATAATCATATATCATACACTCATACATAATCATATATCATACACTCATAATACATAATCATATATCATACACTCATCATCCATAATCATATATCATACACTCATCATCCATAATCATATATCATACACTCATAATACATAATCTTATATCATGCACTCATCATACATAATCATATATCATACATAATCATATATCATACACTCATCATACATAATCGCATATCATACACTCATCATACATAATCATATATCATACACTCATCATACATTTTCATATATCATTCACTCATCATACATAATCATATATCATACACTCATCATACATAATCATATATCATACACTCATCAAACATAATCATATATCATACATAATCATATATCATACACTCATCATACATAATCGCATATCATACACTCATCATACATAATCATATATCATACACTCATCATACATTTTCATATATCATTCACTCATCATACATAATCGCATATCATACACTCATCATACATAATCATATATCATGCACTCATCATACATAATCATATATCATACATAATCATATATCATACACTCATCATACATAATCGCATATCATACACTCATCATACATAATCATATATCATACACTCATCATACATTTTCATATATCATTCACTCATCATACATAATCATATATCATACACTCATCATACATAATCATATATCATACACTCATCAAACATAATCGTATATCATGCACTCATCACACATAATCGTATATCATGCACTCATCATCCATAATCTTATATCATACACTCATCATCCATAATCACACACTCGTCATACATAATCATATATCATACACTCGTCATACATAATCATATATCACACACTCGTCATACATAATCATATATCACACACTCGTCAAACATAATCATATATCATACACTCGCCATACATAATCATATATCATACACCCGTCATACATAATCATATATCATACACTCGTCATTCATAATCATATATCATACACTCGTCATTCATAATCATATATCATACACTCGTCATTCATAATCATATATCATATACTCGTCACTCATAATCATATATCATACACTCATCACACATAATCATATATCATACACTCATCATTCATAATCATATATCATATACTCATCATCCATAATCATATATCATACACTCATCATACATAATCATATATCATACACTCGTCATACATAATCGTATATCATACACTCATCATACATAATCGTATATCATACACATCATACATAATCGTATATCATACACACTTCAAACATAATCGTATATCATACACTCATCATACATAATCATATATCATACACTCATCAAACATAATCGTATATCATACACTCATCAAACATAATCGTATATCATACATACTTCAAACATAATCGTATATCATACACTCATCAAACATAATCGTATATCATACACTCATCAAACATAATCATATATCATACACTCATCATACATAATCATATATCATACACTCATCAAACATAATCATATATCAGACACTCATCATACATAATCATATATCATACACTCATCATACATAATCATGTATCATACACTCACCATACATAATCATATATCATACACTTATCATACATAATCATATATCATACACTTATCATACATAATCATATATCATACACTCATCATACATAATCATATATCATACACTCATCATACATAATCATGTATCATACACTCATCAAACATAATCATATATCATACACTCATCAAACATAATCGTATATCAGACACTCATCATACATAATCGTATATCATACACTCATACATAATCGTATATCATACACTTATCATACATAATCATATATCATACATAATCATACATCATGCACTCATCACACATTATCATATATCATACACACATCATACATAATCATATATCATACACTCATCATGCATAATCATATATCATACACTCATCATACATAATCATATATCATACACTCATACATAATCATATATCATACACTCATAATACATAATCATATATCATACACTCATCATCCATAATCATATATCATACACTCATAATACATAATCATATATCATACACTCATCAAACATAATCGTATATCATGCACTCATCACACATAATCGTATATCATGCACTCATCATCCATAATCTTATATCATACACTCATCATCCATAATCACACACTCGTCATACATAATCATATATCATACACTCGTCATACATAATCATATATCACACACTCGTCATACATAATCATATATCACACACTCGTCAAACATAATCATATATCATACACTCGCCATACATAATCATATATCATACACCCGTCATACATAATCATATATCATACACTCGTCATTCATAATCATATATCATACACTCGTCATTCATAATCATATATCATACACTCGTCATTCATAATCATATATCATATACTCGTCACTCATAATCATATATCATACACTCATCACACATAATCATATATCATACACTCATCATTCATAATCATATATCATATACTCATCATCCATAATCATATATCATACACTCATCATACATAATCATATATCATACACTCGTCATACATAATCGTATATCATACACTCATCATACATAATCGTATATCATACACATCATACATAATCGTATATCATACACACTTCAAACATAATCGTATATCATACACTCATCATACATAATCATATATCATACACTCATCAAACATAATCGTATATCATACACTCATCAAACATAATCGTATATCATACATACTTCAAACATAATCGTATATCATACACTCATCAAACATAATCGTATATCATACACTCATCAAACATAATCATATATCATACACTCATCATACATAATCATATATCATACACTCATCAAACATAATCATATATCAGACACTCATCATACATAATCATATATCATACATACATCTAACATAATCATATATCATACACTTATCATACATAATCATATATCATACACTCATCATACATAATCATATATCATACACTCATCATACATAATCATGTATCATACACTCATCAAACATAATCATATATCATACACTCATCAAACATAATCGTATATCAGACACTCATCATACATAATCGTATATCATACACTCATACATAATCGTATATCATACACTTATCATACATAATCATATATCATACATAATCATACATCATGCACTCATCACACATTATCATATATCATACACACATCATACATAATCATATATCATACACTCATCATGCATAATCATATATCATACACTCATCATACATAATCATATATCATACACTCATACATAATCATATATCATACACTCATAATACATAATCATATATCATACACTCATCATCCATAATCATATATCATACACTCATAATACATAATCTTATATCATACACTCATCATACATAATCATATATCATACATAATCATATATCATACACTCATCATACATAATCATATATCATACACTCATCATACATAATCATATATCATACACTCATCATTCATAATCATATATCATACACTCATCATTCATAATCATATATCATACACTCATACATAATCATATATCATACACTCATCATACATAATCATATATCATACACTCATCATTCATAATCATATATCATACACTCATACATAATCATATATCATACACTCATCATACATAATCGTATATCATACACTCATCACACATAATCATATATCATACACTCATCATTCATAATCATATATCATACACTCATCATTCATAATCATATATCATACACTCCTCATACATAATTATATATCATACACTCATCATACATAATCATATATCATACACTCATCATACATAATCATATATCATACACTCATCATACATAATCATATATCATACACTCACACATAATCGTATATCATACACTCATCATTCATAATCATATATCATACACTCATACATAATCATATATCATACACTCATCATTCATAATCATATATCAGACACTCCTCATACATAATCATATATCAGACACTCATACATAATCATATATCATACACTCATACATAATCATATATCATACACTCATCATGCATAATCATATATCATACACTCATCATGCATAATCATATATCATACACTCATCATACATAATCATATATCATACACTCATCATACATAATCATATATCATACACTCATACATAATCATATATCATACACTCATACATAATCATATATCATACACTCATAATACATAATCATATATCATACACTCATCATCCATAATCATATATCATACACTCATCATCCATAATCATATATCATACACTCATAATACATAATCTTATATCATGCACTCATCATACATAATCATATATCATACATAATCATATATCATACACTCATCATACATAATCGCATATCATACACTCATCATACATTTTCATATATCATTCACTCATCATACATAATCATATATCATACACTCATCATACATAATCATATATCATACACTCATCAAACATAATCATATATCATACATAATCATATATCATACACTCATCATACATAATCGCATATCATACACTCATCATACATAATCATATATCATACACTCATCATACATTTTCATATATCATTCACTCATCATACATAATCGCATATCATACACTCATCATACATAATCATATATCATGCACTCATCATACATAATCATATATCATACATAATCATATATCATACACTCATCATACATAATCGCATATCATACACTCATCATACATAATCATATATCATACACTCATCATACATTTTCATATATCATTCACTCATCATACATAATCATATATCATACACTCATCATACATAATCATATATCATACACTCATCAAACATAATCATATATCATACACTCATCACACATAATCGTATATCATACACTCATCATCCATAATCTTATATCATACACTCATTATCCATAATCACACACTCGTCATACATAATCATATATCATACACTCGTCATACATAATCATATATCACACACTCGTCATACATAATCATATATCACACACTCGTCAAACATAATCATATATCATACACTCGCCATACATAATCATATATCATACACCCGTCATACATAATCATATATCATACACTCGTCATTCATAATCATATATCATACACTCGTCATTCATAATCATATATCATACACTCGTCATTCATAATCATATATCATATACTCGTCACTCATAATCATATATCATACACTCATCACACATAATCATATATCATACACTCATCATTCATAATCATATATCATATACTCATCATCCATAATCATATATCATACACTCATCATACATAATCATATATCATACACTCGTCATACATAATCGTATATCATACACTCATCATACATAATCGTATATCATACACATCATACATAATCGTATATCATACACACTTCAAACATAATCGTATATCATACACTCATCATACATAATCGTATATCATACACTCATCAAACATAGTCGTATATCATACACTCATCAAACATAATCGTATATCATACACTCATCAAACATAATCGTATATCATACATACTTCAAACATAATCGTATATCATACACTCATCAAACATAATCGTATATCATACACTCATCAAACATAATCGTATATCATACACTCATCAAACATAATCGTATATCATACACTCATCAAACATAGTCGTATATCATACACTCATCAAACATAATCGTATATCATACACACTTCAAACATAATCGTATATCATACACTCATCAAACATAATCGTATGTCATACACTCATCATTCATAATCGTATGTCATACACTCATCAAACATAATCGTATGTCATACACTCATCAAACATAATCGTATATCATACATACTTCAAACATAATCGTATATCATACACTCATCAAACATAATCGTATATCATACATACTTCAAACATAATCGTATGTCATACACTCATCATTCATAATCGTATATCATACACTCATCATCCATACTCGTATATCATACACTCATCATCCATACTCGTATATCATACACTCATCATCCATACTCGTATATCATACACTCATCATTCATAATCGTATATCATACACTCATCATTCATAATCGTATATCATACACTCATCATTCATAATCGTATATCATACACTCATCATCCATACTCATATACTCATCATACATAATCATACATCACACATAATCATATATCATACATAATCATATATCATGCACACATCACACATAATCATATATCATACATAATCATATATCATGCACACATCACACATAATCATATATCATACACTCATCATACATTTTCATATATCATTCACTCATCATACATAATCATGTATCATACACTCATCATACATAATCGTATATCATACACTCATACATAATCATATATCATACACTCATCATACATAATCATATATCATACACTCATCATACATCATCATACATACATCAAACATAATCATATATCATACACTCATCATACATAATCATATATCATACACTCATCAAACATAATCATACATCATACACTCGTCAAACATAATCATATATCATACACTCATCATTCATAATCATATATCATTCACTCGTCATACATAATCATATATCATACACTCATCATTCATAATCATATATCATACACTCGTCATACATAATCATATATCATTCACTCGTCAAACATAATCATATATCATACACTCGTCAAACATAATCATATATCCTACACTCATCAAACATAATCATACATCATACACTCGTCATACATAATCATATATCATTCACTCGTCATACATAATCATATATCATACACTCGTCATACATAATCATACACTCGTCATCCATAATCATACACTCATCATCCATAATCATACACTCATCATCCATAATCATACACTCATCATACATAATCGTATATCATACACATCATACATAATCGTATATCATACACACTTCAAACATAATCGTATATCATACACTCATCATACATAATCATATATCATACACTCATCAAACATAATCGTATATCATACACTCATCAAACATAATCGTATATCATACATACTTCAAACATAATCGTATATCATACACTCATCAAACATAATCGTATATCATACACTCATCAAACATAATCATATATCATACACTCATCATACATAATCATATATCATACACTCATCAAACATAATCATATATCAGACACTCATCATACATAATCATATATCATACACTCATCATACATAATCATGTATCATACACTCACCATACATAATCATATATCATACACTTATCATACATAATCATATATCATACACTTATCATACATAATCATATATCATACACTCATCATACATAATCATATATCATACACTCATCATACATAATCATGTATCATACACTCATCAAACATAATCATATATCATACACTCATCAAACATAATCGTATATCAGACACTCATCATACATAATCGTATATCATACACTCATACATAATCGTATATCATACACTTATCATACATAATCATATATCATACATAATCATACATCATGCACTCATCACACATTATCATATATCATACACACATCATACATAATCATATATCATACACTCATCATGCATAATCATATATCATACACTCATCATACATAATCATATATCATACACTCATACATAATCATATATCATACACTCATAATACATAATCATATATCATACACTCATCATCCATAATCATATATCATACACTCATAATACATAATCATATATCATACACTCATCAAACATAATCGTATATCATGCACTCATCACACATAATCGTATATCATGCACTCATCATCCATAATCTTATATCATACACTCATCATCCATAATCACACACTCGTCATACATAATCATATATCATACACTCGTCATACATAATCATATATCACACACTCGTCATACATAATCATATATCACACACTCGTCAAACATAATCATATATCATACACTCGCCATACATAATCATATATCATACACCCGTCATACATAATCATATATCATACACTCGTCATTCATAATCATATATCATACACTCGTCATTCATAATCATATATCATACACTCGTCATTCATAATCATATATCATATACTCGTCACTCATAATCATATATCATACACTCATCACACATAATCATATATCATACACTCATCATTCATAATCATATATCATATACTCATCATCCATAATCATATATCATACACTCATCATACATAATCATATATCATACACTCGTCATACATAATCGTATATCATACACTCATCATACATAATCGTATATCATACACATCATACATAATCGTATATCATACACACTTCAAACATAATCGTATATCATACACTCATCATACATAATCATATATCATACACTCATCAAACATAATCGTATATCATACACTCATCAAACATAATCGTATATCATACATACTTCAAACATAATCGTATATCATACACTCATCAAACATAATCGTATATCATACACTCATCAAACATAATCATATATCATACACTCATCATACATAATCATATATCATACACTCATCAAACATAATCATATATCAGACACTCATCATACATAATCATATATCATACATACATCTAACATAATCATATATCATACACTTATCATACATAATCATATATCATACACTCATCATACATAATCATATATCATACACTCATCATACATAATCATGTATCATACACTCATCAAACATAATCATATATCATACACTCATCAAACATAATCGTATATCAGACACTCATCATACATAATCGTATATCATACACTTATCATACATAATCATATATCATACACTCATACATAATCGTATATCATACACTTATCATACATAATCATATATCATACATAATCATACATCATGCACTCATCACACATTATCATATATCATACACACATCATACATAATCATATATCATACACTCATCATGCATAATCATATATCATACACTCATCATACATAATCATATATCATACACTCATACATAATCATATATCATACACTCATAATACATAATCATATATCATACACTCATCATCCATAATCATATATCATACACTCATAATACATAATCTTATATCATACACTCATCATACATAATCATATATCATACATAATCATATATCATACACTCATCATACATAATCATATATCATACACTCATCATACATAATCATATATCATACACTCATCATTCATAATCATATATCATACACTCATCATTCATAATCATATATCATACACTCATACATAATCATATATCATACACTCATCATACATAATCATATATCATACACTCATCATTCATAATCATATATCATACACTCATACATAATCATATATCATACACTCATCATACATAATCGTATATCATACACTCATCACACATAATCATATATCATACACTCATCATTCATAATCATATATCATACACTCATCATTCATAATCATATATCATACACTCCTCATACATAATTATATATCATACACTCATCATACATAATCATATATCATACACTCATCATACATAATCATATATCATACACTCATCATACATAATCATATATCATACACTCACACATAATCGTATATCATACACTCATCATTCATAATCATATATCATACACTCATACATAATCATATATCATACACTCATCATTCATAATCATATATCAGACACTCCTCATACATAATCATATATCAGACACTCATACATAATCATATATCATACACTCATACATAATCATATATCATACACTCATCATGCATAATCATATATCATACACTCATCATGCATAATCATATATCATACACTCATCATACATAATCATATATCATACACTCATCATACATAATCATATATCATACACTCATACATAATCATATATCATACACTCATACATAATCATATATCATACACTCATAATACATAATCATATATCATACACTCATCATCCATAATCATATATCATACACTCATCATCCATAATCATATATCATACACTCATAATACATAATCTTATATCATGCACTCATCATACATAATCATATATCATACATAATCATATATCATACACTCATCATACATAATCGCATATCATACACTCATCATACATTTTCATATATCATTCACTCATCATACATAATCATATATCATACACTCATCATACATAATCATATATCATACACTCATCAAACATAATCATATATCATACATAATCATATATCATACACTCATCATACATAATCGCATATCATACACTCATCATACATAATCATATATCATACACTCATCATACATTTTCATATATCATTCACTCATCATACATAATCGCATATCATACACTCATCATACATAATCATATATCATGCACTCATCATACATAATCATATATCATACATAATCATATATCATACACTCATCATACATAATCGCATATCATACACTCATCATACATAATCATATATCATACACTCATCATACATTTTCATATATCATTCACTCATCATACATAATCATATATCATACACTCATCATACATAATCATATATCATACACTCATCAAACATAATCATATATCATACACTCATCACACATAATCGTATATCATACACTCATCATCCATAATCTTATATCATACACTCATTATCCATAATCACACACTCGTCATACATAATCATATATCATACACTCGTCATACATAATCATATATCACACACTCGTCATACATAATCATATATCACACACTCGTCAAACATAATCATATATCATACACTCGCCATACATAATCATATATCATACACCCGTCATACATAATCATATATCATACACTCGTCATTCATAATCATATATCATACACTCGTCATTCATAATCATATATCATACACTCGTCATTCATAATCATATATCATATACTCGTCACTCATAATCATATATCATACACTCATCACACATAATCATATATCATACACTCATCATTCATAATCATATATCATATACTCATCATCCATAATCATATATCATACACTCATCATACATAATCATATATCATACACTCGTCATACATAATCGTATATCATACACTCATCATACATAATCGTATATCATACACATCATACATAATCGTATATCATACACACTTCAAACATAATCGTATATCATACACTCATCATACATAATCGTATATCATACACTCATCAAACATAGTCGTATATCATACACTCATCAAACATAATCGTATATCATACACTCATCAAACATAATCGTATATCATACATACTTCAAACATAATCGTATATCATACACTCATCAAACATAATCGTATATCATACACTCATCAAACATAATCGTATATCATACACTCATCAAACATAATCGTATATCATACACTCATCAAACATAGTCGTATATCATACACTCATCAAACATAATCGTATATCATACACACTTCAAACATAATCGTATATCATACACTCATCAAACATAATCGTATGTCATACACTCATCATTCATAATCGTATGTCATACACTCATCAAACATAATCGTATGTCATACACTCATCAAACATAATCGTATATCATACATACTTCAAACATAATCGTATATCATACACTCATCAAACATAATCGTATATCATACATACTTCAAACATAATCGTATGTCATACACTCATCATTCATAATCGTATATCATACACTCATCATCCATACTCGTATATCATACACTCATCATCCATACTCGTATATCATACACTCATCATCCATACTCGTATATCATACACTCATCATTCATAATCGTATATCATACACTCATCATTCATAATCGTATATCATACACTCATCATTCATAATCGTATATCATACACTCATCATCCATACTCATATACTCATCATACATAATCATACATCACACATAATCATATATCATACATAATCATATATCATGCACACATCACACATAATCATATATCATACATAATCATATATCATGCACACATCACACATAATCATATATCATACACTCATCATACATTTTCATATATCATTCACTCATCATACATAATCATGTATCATACACTCATCATACATAATCGTATATCATACACTCATACATAATCATATATCATACACTCATCATACATAATCATATATCATACACTCATCATACATCATCATACATACATCAAACATAATCATATATCATACACTCATCATACATAATCATATATCATACACTCATCAAACATAATCATACATCATACACTCGTCAAACATAATCATATATCATACACTCATCATTCATAATCATATATCATTCACTCGTCATACATAATCATATATCATACACTCATCATTCATAATCATATATCATACACTCGTCATACATAATCATATATCATTCACTCGTCAAACATAATCATATATCATACACTCGTCAAACATAATCATATATCCTACACTCATCAAACATAATCATACATCATACACTCGTCATACATAATCATATATCATTCACTCGTCATACATAATCATATATCATACACTCGTCATACATAATCATACACTCGTCATCCATAATCATACACTCATCATCCATAATCATACACTCATCATCCATAATCATACACTCATCATCCATAATCATATATCATACACTCATCATACATAATCATATATCATACACTCATCATACATAATCATATATCAGACACTCCTCATACATAATCATATATCATACACTCATCATTCATAATCATATATCATACACTCATCATCCATAATCATATATCATACACTCATCATCCATAATCATACACTCATCATACATAATCATACATCATACACTCATCATGCATAATCATACATCATACACTCATCATGCATAATCATATATCATACACTCATCATGCATAATCATATATCATACACTCATCATGCATAATCATATATCATACACTCATCATGCATAATCATATATCATACACTCATCATGCATAATCATATATCATACACTCATCATGCATAATCATATATCATACACTCATCATGCATAATCATACATCATACACTCATCATGCATAATCATATATCATACACTCATCATGCATAATCATATATCATACACTCATCATGCATAATCATATATCATACACTCATCAAGCATAATCGTATATCATACACTCATCACGCATAATCGTATATCATACACTCATCACGCATAATCGTATATCATACACTCATCATGCATAATCGTATATCATACACTCATCATGCATAATCGTATATCATACACTCATCATGCATAATCGTATATCATACACTCATCATGCATAATCGTATATCATACACTCATCATGCATAATCGTATATCATACACTCATCATGCATAATCGTATATCATACACTCATCATGCATAATCGTATATCATACACTCATCATGCATAATCGTATATCATACACTCATCATTCATAATCGTATATCATAAACTCATCACGCATAATCGTATATCATACACTCACACATAATCGTATATCATACAATCATCACGCATAATCGTATATCATACACTCATCACACATAATCGTATATCATACACTCATCACACATAATCGTATATCATACACTCATCAAACATCATCGTATATCATACACTCATCACACATAATCGTATATCATACACTCATCACACATAATCGTATATCATACACTCATCAAACATCATCGTATATCATACACTCATCACACATAATCGTATATCATACACTCATCAAACATCATCGTATATCATACACTCATCAAACATCATCGTATATCATACACTCATCACACATCATCGTATATCATACACTCATCACACATAATCGTATATCATACACTCATCACACATCATCGTATATCATACACTCATCACACATCATCGTATATCATACACTCATCACACATAATCGTATATCATACACTCATCACACATAATCGTATATCATACACTCATCACACATAATCGTATATCATACACTCATCACACATGATTATATATCATAAACTAATGGCTCTTTGACAAAACTCTGAGCCCAAGATATTCTTAAAATTTTCTTCAAGCTTTCAACCCCATTTCAGTCTTCCTCAGCAAATGGAGTGTGTGTTTGTGTCTATGTGTGAGAGATAAGAAAAAAGTCAACACTGAATTGTTGTCTTCAGGTGGTGAGAGACAAACGCACAGGAAAGACCAAAGGCTACGGCTTCGTCAGCTTCAAGGATCCAAACGACTATGTCAGAGCCATGAGAGAGATGAATGGTCAGTGTCCTTCCATCCAGTCTAAACCTCCAACATTTACAGGGTTATGTCTTGAAGTGGGTACTTCTCATGTGATTTTTGTACATTTTACAAAAAAAACTAGCTCAGTTTGTGACTTCGAACCGATGGTCTTCATTCTGTCCGCCCATCCTGTCTCTGAATTAGATTTTTTCTTTTTACCTGGATGTAAGTGGGACTCAATCATTGGTTAATAACTGTTGTCTCCATGTCTTCCTCTCACTCTTTGTTTATCCAGGGAAGTATGTTGGCAGTCGTCCCATCAAACTGAGGAAGAGCATGTGGAAGGACCGCAATATTGAAGTGGTTCGCAAGAAACAGAAAGAGAAGAAGAAACTAGGCCTCCGATAATGTTGGTGCAGGATGTGTGTGTGTTGTGCTTCCCAGTGGACTGACAAAAACACTGGCTGTTATTTTGATCTGTTGAGTCAGGAGATAATATTGGTGTTACAGCATAATGTAGGACTTTTGTCCCTTTTCCTTAAATAAAACTATCATTTCTAAATTGTTGACTCTGTCCTTTAAATCTTGCTGAATATATTGACCTTGTTTCACATTGTAGTAGTTTAGTAGTGGATTCTGATTTCAATAATCCTTTATGAAAGTGGGCCTGTATTTAGAAGCAGTTGGAACCATTGAAGTTCATTCATTTATATCAGTTGTCCCTGACCAGTTTGGCTTGTGACTCCATATGAATTATGGCACATTGTGGACAAGAAACATACTTTTCCCTCAGATTTTGGCATTTGAAAGATATTTACAGCTCTGAAATACGGGCCTATTAAATTGCAAAGTCTGACAATGACAAATAAAATGTTTGAGACATGTTCTTGTCTATCCAAATAACAAATGATTCAATTAAATTTCAGGTGTGCATCTCATAACTGGCTTCTTCAATTTGCTGCTTTTTGTCTTTTTAGGCACATCTGAATTTAGGCGATTGCAGGTGATGCCTGAGTGTTAAATTGTTCATGTGCAGTGCTTGGGTCTAAATGCATGAGGCCACAGTGTTTAGCCTGCTGAAAAGCAGATGAGTTCACACACTTTCGGTGCTGGGTTGAAACGGGGATCACGGTCAGTCATTTCAAGAGACAGCAAATTGCTAGCAACCTGAATACAGTTTTACCTCAGCTATGTGGTCTATATAACCACAAATAGTTTTCCAAGTAGTGGAAATCTGTGTCCTTGGACACATTTTCTAGTTTGATTGTTTTTATTATATTCTAGTTTTTTATTATTTTCCCTTTACATTATCCATAAATCCAAAGGGCCATAAGATTAACCCTGGGATCCCTTGGGGTACGTTCTCTGGAGTACATTATACGTACACTCAGCCTCCTGGATGTAATAACAGACAAATTAGTGATGCTAAATGGAAGTCATACACGCTTGTATCAGTCCTTTAAAACCTTTATGAAATCTCTGTCATAAAACAACCAGGAAATGAAAAACAAATATGAAAAACAGCCTGTAAGGTAGTAGACCAATAGAATAGAATGTAATAGTGTCTGTCTCCTTGAGCAGATGATGTGTGAACAGAAACTTGTGCCTGCACAATCTGGAGCAGCATGGACATGACATTCATAAACCAAACTATCATATAGACAATACAATATTAATTATGAAGTGGTAGGAAAAAGGCCACCACCATTCACCTTCACCATTCTGCATCTATTCTGAGCAGTCTTTTAAATTTGCTGTTCAGTCTTGAAGCAGTCTTTAAGGATTACATCAGCTGAACTGTGTAGCCTGCAGAATGTTAACACTGCAATATTAGCTGAGAGCTGTCTCTGTTGAACGGCAATGTCAAGCTTCAGTTCCCAGCAACTCTTCCACAGCTGTCCGTCCGCTAAAGATGACATCATTCACTGACACTCCATCATAGGAAGAACCAATCAGAGATAGAGAGAGACTGTTCTTCCTTATGAAGCTACGCATGGACTCTGGAAAGACAAACAAACACCTCAAAATGATGTTTTACAACAGTTTGTTATTTTTAGATGCAAAGTACTGAGTAAACACTCACCTACTCTCTGAGAGTGTCCTTGATAATACTGAGGTATACAGTCCTAATGAGAAGAAAAACAACCGTTTCAACATGGCGTCCAACAACTTCTAACTCAGAAATGAATTAAATAGTACTGTAACAGAATAACGGGGTTGGAACACAGTCCTGTCATACCCTCTGTAAAGACACCCGACTCCAGCTGGGTGCTGTGGTCACTCCCAGCTGGCAGTGCACTGCCTCAGTGGCTCTTGCTAAAAGGCACTCCTCTGTTACTGCTTCTGGGGCCCCAAACACTTCCTGGAACCAGGCCCCACCCATCATTACCTAGAAGACAAGGTGAAGGTGGTGAAATGTCAGACATTGTTTACACCTATTTGTGCTCATGTACTGCAAAGTTAGATTAAAATGTATGTGAGGTATGTTAAGGCAAACGCCAGAGTTTTCAATGTCACAAATGTCTCTCTTTTGACCTGGCTTCATCACCATGGTAACTGATGCTGCATGCCTTACCTGCTCCAGAGAATGTTATGTGCTGAGTTTCACATTGGAGTTGCTATGAACAAGGCTGTCCTTTCAATAATTCTTTTCCTCATGATATTCTCAATGAAAATAAAGACATACAGTATATATGAAAACTAGCTGAGCTGTATGTTAATGTCACCAAACCAAGATGTGGAATTACAGCAGAGCCAACTGTATGCAAGTGTATCCAACTGCATTCAACACTAGACCACATCATCAGGGGTTCACATAATATTTCTGGTCTGGTTCTCAAAGGAGAACCTGAAGATGTTTCTTGGTGCTCAGCTTTTACACTGCATGAAGCAGACATGTTTTAGGTCACTGTCGTTACTGGTAGCCATTTGAATGGCAGATAACAGCCTCCACGTTTTTATAGTCTCTTGCCCCCATGCAGAACATCTAATATTGTGAAACTTCCCTTGTTTGAGAAAGACAGTGCTATTCTCACCACATATCTTCTTTAACTGTTTTGTTCTTTTTGTACCCTCTTTCTGTAAATAAAAGCTTAGTAACTTAACAATGGAGCCACTAAATGTCTCACAGTACAGGACCATGTGATCAGTTCACTTAAAGCAGTTTTTAAGGATGTGTGTGGTACACAGAATATGCACAAGGGAATCCCCGATTGTCACCATCTCAAGTAATTTGAGAACAACCCCATTGTAAACTCCAATGTTGACTGCAGCTCTGTGCAGACCGAAACCAACTTCATCCTCCTCTCATCCCATAAACCACAAGCATGGAGGACTTACAGAAGCCATGTTACTCTGTCCTGTGCCATTCAATTCACACCTTAATTAAATAAACTCTATTAAATATTAATTATCCTATATTATGCTAATTATACTATACTGTTATATTAATATTATATATTCATATAGTACCATTATAATACAATTATATATTAAATATTAATTATCCTATATTATGCTAATTATACTATACTGTTATATTAATATTATATATTCATATAGTACCATTATAATACAATTATATATTAAATATTAATTATACTATATTATACTAATTATAATATACTGCTATATTAAAATTATATATTAATATAGTACCATTATAATACAAGTATATATTAAATATTAATTATCCTATATTATACTAATATACTATACTGTTATATTATTATATATTCATATAGTACCATTATAATATAATTATACACTAAATATTAATTATACTATATTATACTAATTATCCTATATTACACTAATTATACTATACTGTTATATTAAAACTATATATTCATATAGTACCATTATAATACAAGTATATATTAAATATGAATTATCCTTTATTATACTAAAATACTATACTGTTATATTAATATTATACATTAATATAGTACCATTATAATACAATTATATATTAAACAT
Organism: Chaunax sp. Z400; assembly: GCA_037577475.1. Lineage (NCBI taxonomy): Eukaryota > Metazoa > Chordata > Actinopteri > Lophiiformes > Chaunacidae > Chaunax > Chaunax sp. Z400. The sequence continues at coordinate 3,515,158 of CM075190.1, read as the reverse complement.
TAATTATACTATATTACACTAATTATACTATACTGTTATGTTAATATTATACATTAATATGGTACCATTATAATACAATTATATATTAAATATGAATGATCCTTTATTATACTAATTATACTATACTGTTATATTAATATTATATATTAATATAGTACCATTTTAAAACATTCCTGTATTTGGACATTTGCTTTTAAAATGCCAGCTACACTACAAAGTGGATTCATTAAAAATGGCAAACAAACTTTGATAAGACTATTCAGGGAGAGTGGTGTGTGTGTGTGTGAGTGTGAGTGTGAGTGTGTGTGTGTGTGTGTGTGTGTGTGTGTGTGTGTGTGTGTGAGTGTGTGTGTGTGTGTGTGTGTGTGTGTGTGAGTGTGAGTGTGTGTGTGTGTGTGTGAGTGTGTGTGTGAGTGTGAGTGTGTGTGTGTGTGTGAGTGTGAGTGTGTGTGTGTGTGTGTGTGTGTGTGTGTGTGTGTGTGTGTGTGAGTGTGAGTGTGTGTGAGTGTGAGTGTGAGTGTGTGTGTGTGTGTGTGTGTGTGTGTGTGTGTGTGTGTGTGTACCGTCAGTCTAGTTGTCTGTCCGTTTGGTCTATTGTGTTGAGGGAAGGGAACAGAATCATACACCACCCCTAGTATACCCCGATCCTCTGATGATGGAAGCAGATGACCAAAACCCTGATGACACACAGACACACATATATTTAATTTATTATTAAAGACACAACACTATGTTTACCTTTTGCTGGCTCCTGAGCAGGGGTCACAGGTCTACAGGCCAAAATGTGCTTGGCGTTAAATCACAGGGTTTGTGTCTGCCACAGAATTCTTGTGAGTAGAACAACAATGTGCAAACACAATCTTCACCGTTCTAATCGGTATTAGAACAAAGAAAAATGCAGTGTGCTGGTTTTGGATTGTACTTTAAATCCATCTGTCACCTCCAAACATCTAATGGCCTCATGCAAAACCAGAATTAAAGAGTGAATTTTATTTATGCACCAAATTACAACAGAAGTTATCTTATGACAGGTTCCAGATACAACAGGTCTACACGGGTCTCTTTAAAAATAATCCAAATATAAAGAGTGAGTGTGTGTGTGTGTGTGTGTGTGTGTGTGTGTGTGTGTGTGTGTGTGTGTGTGTGTGTGTGTGTGTGTGTGTGTGTGTGTTCTACATTCACCGTTACAGGCAGGATGGAACCCTCGTACTCCAGATTGACCACAGCGACTGTTACACTGCAGATATCCTGTAGCTGCTGGATAAGAGGCTGACAGGAGAAGGGCAGGGCTGAGGAGAGGGCTGAGGAGAGGCCACATAGAGAGGTGGATGGAGTTTAAAATGAGTTATTCAAATGTTTGGTATCTTACAAACATGTCTATGCAAAACACTATTTGTGTAAGACAGGTATAATTACTTTTAAATGTGATCATTTCCCAGCTATACTGGATACTTAGGTGCATCCTAAAAGATTAACATAAGTTTATGTTTATGTTTATGTTCTCTTAGCAGAGCTGACTGTTAAACTTCAATCTATTCTTCTCTGTTCTTTTCACACAAGAAGAAACATTCAGGTTAGATCATGTGACCACCTTTAGCAGGCAGTGCAGCGATGATGTGATCTGCTGATACGACTCCATCCTCCAAATGGATCTGCACACACAGATGTTTTATCACATGGATTATCAGACGCAAAATAAGAAACCAAGATGATTCAACAGTTAGGTTTGCTACTGATAGCATGAAACACGTTTTGTGATGGACAGTGAAGAATAAACCTCATCCCTTCCCCATCATAGGATCACAGTCGACTAAACTACATGGCAATCCATTTAATAGTTGCCAGGACATTTTGCTAAAACCTAACATGTCAAATATAAATAAAAATACAAACAAACAATATAAATAAACAGATAGTGTCCGGTGGTTGTTGCTCAGGATGTAGAGCAGGTGACCATTTATCAAGGTCGGTGGTTCGATCCCCAGCCCCTGCAGCCTACGTGTCAAAGTGAGATACTGAACCCCAGCGATGGTGTGAATGGTTCCTGCCCCTGATGAACAGCTGACACTTTACATGGCAGCCTCTGCCACCGGTCTGTGAATGGGTGAATGATGGCTGGTGTTGTAAAAGCCAGCCAAGTCAGACTAGAAAGGTTCTATATACATTAAGTACAGTCCAGGTATCATCATCCTCATAAACATGAATCTCATGAGATATTTTGGTCTGGACTCGCCAACAAGCACCTCCATCCCAGGAGCCACAGCCCCCAGCATCTATGCTGTTATCCTGTTTCTGAACAACATGCCATGTTTATCCAGCTTCATCTTAAAACCACCTTCATATCATTACGTTGAGGTAAACGTAGTTTCTAGTCTCCAGACTAACCTTCCAGCCGGTGACTGAAGGACTGATGTGTTTGACAGCCGCCTCTCGGTGAAGCTGCACTCTCCCACTCTGTTGGAGGTACTCAGTGATGGATTCTGGGATGGACTCCACTCCTCTGCTCAGCGACCACTGGGTCCATGACTCTTTAATAGATCTCTGAGCCAGAGGGCTCCCAATGGGAGCCACAGGAGTGGAACCTGCAAGTTTCCCCACATAATACTTACTCATACTTTTAAAACACAATGAGAAGGAAACTAAAATAAAAGTGAATCAACAGGAAGACTTCTAATAAAGGAATAAAGAATGAATACAGGAACAAAAATTTTTTGGATCCACATCTGGATGTTTGGATGAGCCTTAAAATCTGATCATCCCGCAACAAAACAGACAGATATTAAGTTTACACCCAACTCGGAAAGGGAGAAACGAATCACAAACTCCATCACAACTTTTACTGCCAAGGATTATGTCGGTACTCAGTCATTGAAAACAAGGGTCTTTGGCGTCATATTGCACACTTTTGAACAGAGATACGACGTCCCATCTGGACGGGTCTCTACCAACACAGTGACCCCAACAACGGGGCCAGAAGTGAAGTCCTGGAATCACTGAGGAAAGCGGGTAGGACAGCTGTAACGTGATGTGTGGACGTCCATTACCACAGAATCTTATGTCATGTACCCGTGTACTTCACCGATCACTGGCAGCTGGTATCTCATGTGCTCCAAACAAGACCAATGAGTGACAGTCAGAGTGTAAATGTGTCTGATCTGTAGCAGAAGAATGGATCACTAACAGAGATTTAGTTTTAGTTACTGATATGATGAAGTCTATTTGTGACAGGATGCTGCTACAGACACACTTTATTAAAAGAGTATAGTGGAAATAAGTCATTTATAGAGGATACATCGATAATTGTTTTATCATCCAATCGTAGCCCTCTGAATCGGATTGAATCAAACAGTGAGGCGCCTAGAGATTCTCACCACTAATACATGCTACTAAAATGTTGCATTTTGGTCTTAAACTTCATTAGATGACAAATAAACTAATTTGCATGCTGAGGTGTGTCATCAGACATCAGACTGATGACTGTCAGGTCATCAGTCAGAAGCTCATGCAGCAAGACAATGATCCCAACATCAGAGTAGGTCCACCTCTGAATAGCTCAAAAGGAATAGAATGACAGTTTTGTTGTGGCCTCGTCAGAGTCGGGACCTGAACCCCATGAGATGCTGTGGTGGGACCTGAAAAGATCAGTTCATGTTCACGTCAGTGATGTCGAGACTGATCTCCAGTTATCAGGAGGGTTTGGTTCACGTGTTGCTGCTAAAAGGTGGCACAGCTGGCTCTGAGGTTCAGGAAGAAAATACCTTTACACACCGGTGATTAAGGTATAAGAAGAAGACGTAAATCCAAACAATAAGGTTTTAAGTTCTACACCTTTTGGGTTCAAGTTGTCCGACCACCAATCTCTTTACTGAATGACGATCCAGCCTACATGAGAAGAACATTGCAGCGTACCTGAGCCCAGCAGCATGCCCAGTGTTATGGAACCTCTGTGCTGCTCTGCGTTGTAGAGGAAAGGAAAACAAGAACGCACACTCAACTTCCTGCAGTCTCCCGCAAACACTCCACGACAAAAACTGTCCACAGCTATGTCTGCCAGCTAGACACACAGAGAGGAAGAACAACACACCAAGAATTTAGAACATTTATGGTTACAAGACATCACTAAATGTAACACAACAATCACTGTTGTCCAGTATATAGACTCAGCCTACTGTACAGTGCAACAATGCTTTGATTGATAATCATGTTCTACAGCAGAACCTGAATGAACATCATTATGAAACAGTTCTGACAGCTTCCACACACCTCCTGTCCAAGCCTCCGAGAAAAAAACGAATGGATGGACTCATCATCTTTCTTGCTTTTTTTCACCAGTATCTCCATGGCAACGCTCAACAGGAGGGGACGAGAGAAGGGTGGGACGGTACGCAAAACTCCGCTGAACAAAAGACACAGTATACAGTATATAGAGTAGTAGTTCATGGCAAAAACCAAACCATGGATCATAATCAGATCACAATCTAAAGAAAACGACTGTTTGAAATGTGTCAATTCAATGACATTATTGAGGACAATATTACAATGAGGCCATTTTAACATTTACATGTGGGTCACTGTCCTGTATATAACTACCACTATAAAGCTCAATAAAACCTGATCCCTCATCAACTTATTGATCAACTAACTGTCAGGGACAAATTTATTTTTTCCCAGCTGCTGACAAAACCTCCATTAGCTGAAAACAATTATTGTCTATACAACAATATACTGTATATGTATTAATTATTAAAAGCAGGAATGCAATGAAAAAACCCTGTTATTATTTATATTATGTTTATCAGTGTTTGTAACACACAACACCAGTTAAGTTGAGAGGAGAGTAATGGTCCAAAGGAGTCAGATTACTAAAACTAGAAGCTAATTTATATGAATGTTGAAATCTTCAAGAAGCAGAAATGTTTGTAGATTCAGAATTAAATAATAAAAACTGAGAGAATTCATTTAAAAAGCAGCTGTTCAGACCAGAGTAACTCACTACAATAAAGTAATCTGTTATGATTCAAGCAGTGAAGAAGCATCAACATGAACACAGCAGCAGGTCCTCCACCCCAGCCTGGCATTCAAGATAAGCTGATAACAGCGTCATGTTTTTAGTACCAGTCAATCAGAGGGACACATTTCATACTCCAGCAAAAAGTACAGCTTTTCAGACAGACAATGTCAGTCTGCACAAATGTTGTGTACTTCATAAAGCAAACAATCACCATCACTATCCTGACAGGAACAGATGAATAAACATTTGTTGAGTTCCTGTAATCATTCAAAGTAAGTGTGGGAGTAACGGACAGATGGACACACACTTACACAACCTACACAACCAGTCTGTACATGTGACCCCTTTCTGTCCATTATATCAGAAGAGTGGGAGATTATAGTACATAATAATAAACAGTGGCAGACTGTAGTTGAGTGAAGGCTTCCATACAGAAGTGGTCATACAGTAGCAGTTATTGGGAGGGGGGGAGGGAGGCGGTCACTAGTGGTGACTGACAGGGACCAGAAGGTGGATGTGGACAATTGATAGTCAAACTGAGGGACCAACAGGTGTTTTGATCAATTTTAGGCCATCAGAGATAAATGAAAATTACATTGAATAATTATGAACCTTATTAGTTATCAGACACCACCTTAAAGAAGGGATAATTAATCAATTAATTAAATAAGTCTCATCAATAATCAGGCTCATAGTGATTAAACATACATTTTTGTATTTTAATGATTAAATCTGCCAATATTTAGGAAATATTTTTGTCTTTATTATTATTATTATTATGTGAGGCTGTACAGTTTGCGGCTGCATAAGTCTAGTTCATTGGGGTCATTGTGAACATGGTGGAGAAAGGCAGGACATTTCCTGAGGAGGTTAAAATTGTCAATAAAGGAGTCTAAGAGAGGAGAAGGATGGGGCTAGAGATTAAAATCTCTTTACTGTGAACTGTGGGGGAGTCAAGGAGTCTGTTCAGGTTTTATTGTTTTTAAGGTACAGTATGACTATAAATGTTATTGAAATTCCTCATGATTACATTTCCAATAAGACGCAGCTGTGGCAGGACGACAGGCAGGATTAAATTAAAGTGTGTCTGAAATTATTCTCTGTTGCCAAACACAAAAAGATATTCTCCAGGAGCCCATCTCACCTTATTCCTGAAGGCATTCTGTGGAGCTGTTTGTTCACATACAGGTATCTGTTCCTGGAGGCAACATGACTGGAGGTAACTGGCAGGATTTCTCCACTAAGACCTAGATCATGCACCTAAAAAAAAGAAAACACAAACACAAACACAAACACACACACACACACACACACACACACACACACACACACACACACACACACACACACACACACACACACACACACACACACACCGGCATGAGTAAGAACTGAGCCTAAGTAAGAACTGAGCCTAAATCAACCTGCAGTATCACTGATGGAAGAAGAGAAGACTACTGGTCTATCTGTTGAGCAAACAACTCCAGCAGCAAATGAGAGCCCAGCTGATCAATACACAATAAAGCATCGAACAACTTGAACTCTGGTGAGGAAAATGACTCAAGAACCATTTACATGACATTAATACAGCAGCTAGTAGCAGTTAGCAGCTAATTTAAAGAGGAGGAAAATCAATGGAAAACATCCTCAAACTGAGGCGACAGTGGAGCTCCTCACCCTGAGATTAGCCATCGTGTAGCAGAGTAGGTAAAGGATTATTTACCATTTTAATCCAGTGATGCTTGATAAACACGTTAGACGTCACACTAGATGTGTTTTACTACACTTTAAAATCACACAGTAAACCATCACTCTGCAGAAAAGTGTCCTGCTTGTTCTTCTCAAGCAGACAGGAAAATTTTACATTGTATGTCAGTGGACTAAGGATGTATGTCAGTGGACTAAGGATAAGGATGTATGTCAGTGGACTAAAGATGAATGTCAGTGGACTGAGGATGTATGTCGGTGGACTGAGGATGTATGTCAGTGGACTGAGGATGTATGTCAGTGGACTAAGGATAAGGATGTATGTCAGTGGACTGAGGATGTATGTCAGTGGACTGAGGATGTATGTCAGTGGACTGATGATGTATGTCAGTGGACTGAGGATGTATGTCAGTGGACTAAGGATAAGGATGTATGTCAGTGGACTAAGGATAAGGATGTATGTCAGTGGACTAAGGATAAGGATGTATGTCGGTGGACTAAGGATGTATGTCAGTGGACTAAGGATGTATGTCAGTGGACTAAGGATAAGGATGTATGTCAGTAGACTGAGGATGTATGTCGGTGGACTGAGGATGTATGTCAGTGGACTGAGGATGTATGTCAGTGGACTAAGGATAAGGATGTATGTCAGTAGACTGAGGATGTATGTCGGTGGACTGAGGATGTATGTCAGTGGACTAAGGATGTATGTCAGTGGACTAAGGATAAGGATGTATGTCAGTAGACTGAGGATGTATGTCGGTGGACTGAGGATGTATGTCGGTGGACTGAGGATGTATGTCAGTGGACTAAGGATAAGGATGTATGTCAGTGGACTAAGGATGTATGTCAGTGGACTAAGGATAAGGATGCATGTCAGTGGACTAAGGATAAGGATGTATGTCAGTGGACTAAGGATGTATGTCAGTGGGTATGTCAGTGGACTAAGGATAAGAATGTATGTCAGTGGACTAAGGATAAGGATGTATGTCAGTGGACTAAGGATAAGGATGTATGTCAGTGGACTAAGGATAAGGATGTATGTCAGTGGACTAAGGATAAGGATGTATGTCAGTGGACTGAGGATGTATGTCAGCAGACTAAGGATAAGGATGTATGTCAGTGGACTAAGGATGTATGTCAGTGGGTATGTCAGTGGACAAAGGATGTATGTCAGTGGACTAAGGATAAGGATGTATGTCAGTGGACTAAGGATGTATGTCAGTGGACTGAGGATGTATGTCAGTGGACTGAGGATGTATGTCAGTGGACTGAGGATGTATGTCAGTGGACTAAGGATAAGGATGTATGTCAGTGGACTAAGGATGTATGTCAGTAGACTAAGGATGTATGTCAGTGGACTAAGGATGTATGTCAGTGGACTAAGGATAAGGATGTATGTCAGTGGACTAAGGATGTATGTCAGTGGACTGAGGATGTATGTCAGTGGACTGAGGATGTATGTCGGTGGACTGAGGATGTATGTCGGTGGACTGAGGATGTATGTCGGTGGACTGAGGATGTATGTCGGTGGACTGAGGATGTATGTCGGTGGACTGAGGATGTATGTCAGTGGACTAAAGATAAGATTGTATGTCAGTGCACTAAGGATGTATGTCAGTGGAATAAAGATGAATGTCAGTGGACTGAGGATGTATGTCGGTGGACTGAGGATGTATGTCGGTGGACTGAGGATGTATGTCAGTGGACTAAAGATAAGATTGTATGTCAGTGCACTAAGGATGTATGTCAGTGGACTAAAAATAAGGATGTATGTCAGTGGACTAAGGATAAGGATGTATGTCAGTGGATTAAGGATAAGGATGTATGTCAGTGGACTGAGGATGTATGTCGGTGGACTGAGGATGTATGTCAGTGGACTAAGGATAAGGATGTATGTCAGTGGACTAAGGATAAGGATGTATGTCAGTGGACTAAGGATAAGGATGCATGTCAGTGGACTAAGGACAAGGATGTATGTCAGTGGACTAAGGATGTATGTCAGTGGGTATGTCAGTGGACTAAGGATGTATGTCAGTGGACTAAGTATGTATGTCAGTGGACTGAGGATGTATGTCAGTGGACTGAGGATGTATGTCAGTGGACTGAGGATGTATGTCAGTGGACTGAGGATGTATGTCAGTGGACTAAGGATGTATGTCAGTGGACTAAGTATTTATGTCAGTGGACTGAGGATGTATGACAGTGGACTGAGGATGTATGACAGTGGACTGAGGATGTATGACAGTGGACTAAGGATGTATGTCAGTGGACTAAGGATGTATGTCAGTGGACTAAGGATGTATGTCAGTGGGTATGTCAGTGGACTAGGATGCATGTCAGTGGACTGAGGATGTATGTCAGTGGACTAAGGATGTATGTCAGTGGACTAAGGATAAGGATGCATGTCAGTGGACTAAGGATAAGGATGCATGTCAGTGGACTAAGGATGTATGTCAGTGGACTAAGGATGTATGTCAGTGGACTAAGGATGTATGTCAGTGGGTATGTCAGTGGACTAAGGATGTATGTCAGTGGACTAAGTATGTATGTCAGTGGACTGAGGATGTATGACAGTGGGTGTGTCAGTGGACTAAGGATGTATGTCAGTGGACTAAGGATAAGGATGTATGTCAGTGGACTAAGGATAAGGATGTATGTCAGTGGACTAAGGATAAGGATGTATGTCGGTGGACTGGGGATGTATGTCGGTGGACTGAGGATGTATGTCAGTGGACTAAGAATAAGGATGTATTTCGGTGGACTAAGAATAAGGATGTATGTCGGTGGACTAAGGATGTATGTCAGTGGACTAAGGATAAGGATGCATGTCAGTGGACTAAGGATAAGGATGTATGTCAGTGGACTAAGGATGTATGTCAGTGGGTATGTCAGTGGACAAAGGATGTATGTCAGTGGACTAAGGATAAGGATGCATGTCAGTGGACTAAGGATAAGGATGTATGTCAGTGGACTAAGGATAAGGATGTATGTCAGTGGACTAAGGATGTGTGTCAATGGACTGAGGATGTGTGTCAGTGGACTGAGGATGTATGTCAGTGGACTGAGGATGTATGTCAGTGGACTAAGGATGTATGTCAGTGGACTATGGATGTATGTCAGTGGACTAAGGATGTATGTCAGTGGACTAAGGATGTATGTCAGTGGACTAAGGATAAGAATGTATGTCAGTGGACTAAGGATGTATGTCAGTGGATTAAGGATGTATGTCAGTGGATTAAGGATGTATGTCAGTGGACTAAAGATGAATGTCAGTGGACTGAGGATGTATGTCGGTGGACTGAGGATGTATGTCAGTGGACTAAAGATAAGATTGTATGTCAGTGCACTAAGGATGTATGTCAGTGGATTAAGGATAAGGATGTATGTCAGTGGACTAAGGATAAGGATGTATGTCAGTGGACTAAGGATAAGGATGTATGTCAGTGGACTGAGGATGTATGTCAGTGGACTGAGGATGTATGTCAGTGCACTAAGGATAAGGATGTATGTCAGTGGACTAAGGATAAGGATGCATGTCAGTGGACTAAGGATAAGGATGTATGTCAGTGGACTAAGGATGTATGTCAGTGGGTATGTCAGTGGACTAAGGATGTATGTCAGTGGACTAAGTATGTATGTCAGTGGACTGAGGATGTATGTCAGTGGACTGAGGATGTATGTCAGTGGACTGAGGATGTATGTCAGTGGACTGATGATGTATGTCAGTTGACTAAGGATGTATGTCAGTGGACTAAGGATGTATGTCAGTGGACTGAGGATGTATGACAGTGGACTGAGGATGTATGACAGTGGACTGAGGATGTATGACAGTGGACTGAGGATGTATGACAGTGGACTGAGGATGTATGACAGTGGACTGAGGATGTATGACAGTGGACTGAGGATGTTTGTCAGTGGACTGAGGATGTATGTCAGTGGACTGAGGATGTATGTCAGTGGGTATGTCAGTGGACTGAGGATGCATGTCAGTGGACTGAGGATGTATGTCAGTGGACTGAGGATGTATGTCAGTGGACTAAGGATGTATGTCAGTGGACTAAGTATTTATGTCAGTGGACTGAGGATGTATGACAGTGGACTAAGGATGTATGTCAGTGGACTGAGAATGTATGTCAGTGGACTGAAGATGTATGTCAGTGGACTGAGGATGTATGTCAATGGGTATATCAGTGGACTAAGGATGTATGTCAGTGGACTAAGTATTTATGTCAGTGGACTGAGGATGTATGACAGTGGACTAAGGATGTATGTCAGTGGACTGAGGATGTATGTCGGTGGACTGAGGATGTATGTCGGTGGACTGAGGATGTATGTCAGTGGACTAAAGATAAGATTGTATGTCAGTGCACTAAGGATGTATGTCAGTGGACTAAGGATAAGGATGTATGTCAGTGGACTAAGGATAAGGATGTATGTCAGTGGACTAAGGATAAGGATGTATGTCAGTGGACTGAGGATGTATGTCGGTGGACTGAGGATGTATGTCAGTGGACTAAGGATAAGGATGTATGTCAGTGGACTAAGGATAAGGATGTATGTCAGTGGACTAAGGACAAGGATGTATGTCAGTGGACTAAGGATGTATGTCAGTGGGTATGTCAGTGGACTAAGGATGTATGTCAGTGGACTAAGTATGTATGTCAGTGGACTGAGGATGTATGTCAGTGGACTGAGGATGTATGTCAGTGGACTGAGGATGTATGTCAGTGGACTAAGGATGTATGTCAGTGGACTAAGGATGTATGTCAGTGGACTAAGTATTTATGTCAGTGGACTGAGGATGTATGACAGTGGACTGAGGATGTATGACAGTGGACTGAGGATGTATGACAGTGGACTGAGGATGTATGTCAGTGGACTAAGGATGTATGTCAGTGGACTAAGGATGTATGTCAGTGGGTATGTCAGTGGACTAAGGATGCATGTCAGTGGACTGAGGATGTATGTCAGTGGACTAAGGATAAGGATGCATGTCAGTGGACTAAGGATAAGGATGCATGTCAGTGGACTAAGGATGTATGTCAGTGGACTAAGGATGTATGTCAGTGGACTAAGGATGTATGTCAGTGGGTATGTCAGTGGACTAAGGATGTATGTCAGTGGACTAAGTATGTATGTCAGTGGACTGAGGATGTATGACAGTGGGTGTGTCAGTGGACTAAGGATGTATGTCAGTGGACTAAGGATAAGGATGTATGTCAGTGGACTGGGGATGTATGTCGGTGGACTGAGGATGTATGTCAGTGGACTAAGAATAAGGATGTATGTCGGTGGACTAAGGATGTATGTCAGTGGACTAAGGATAAGGATGCATGTCAGTGGACTAAGGATAAGGATGTATGTCAGTGGACTAAGGATGTATGTCAGTGGGTATGTCAGTGGACAAAGGATGTATGTCAGTGGACTAAGGATAAGGATGCATGTCAGTGGACTAAGGATAAGGATGTATGTCAGTGGACTAAGGATAAGGATGTATGTCAGTGGACTAAGGATAAGGATGTATGTCAGTGGACTAAGGATAAGGATGTATGTCAGTGGACTAAGGATGTGTGTCAATGGACTGAGGATGTATGTCAGTGGACTGAGGATGTATGTCAGTGGACTGAGGATGTATGTCAGTGGACTAAGGATGTATGTCAGTGGACTAAGGATGTATGTCAGTGGACTAAGGATGTATGTCAGTGGACTAAGGATGTATGTCAGTGGACTAAGGATGTATGTCAGTGGACTAAGGATAAGGATGTATGTCAGTGGACTAAGGATGTATGTCAGTGGATTAAGGATGTATGTCAGTGGATTAAGGATGTATGTCAGTGGACTAAAGATGAATGTCAGTGGACTGAGGATGTATGTCGGTGGACTGAGGATGTATGTCAGTGGACTAAAGATAAGATTGTATGTCAGTGCACTAAGGATGTATGTCAGTGGATTAAGGATAAGGATGTATGTCAGTGGACTAAGGATAAGGATGTATGTCTGTGGACTAAGGATAAGGATGTATGTCAGTGGACTGAGGATGTATGTCAGTGGACTGAGGATGTATGTCGGTGGACTGAGGATGTATGTCAGTGGACTAAGGATAAGGATGTATGTCAGTGGACTAAGGATAAGGATGCATGTCAGTGGACTAAGGATAAGGATGCATGTCAGTGGACTAAGGATGTATGTCAGTGGGTATGTCAGTGGACTGAGGATGTATGTCAGTGGACTGAGGATGTATGTCAGTGGACTGAGGATGTATGTCAGTGGACTGAGGATGTATGTCAGTTGACTAAGGATGTATGTCAGTGGACTAAGGATGTATGTCAGTGGACTGAGGATGTATGTCAGTGGACTGAGGATGTATGACAGTGGACTGAGGATGTATGACAGTGGACTGAGGATGTATGACAGTGGACTGAGGATGTATGACAGTGGACTGAGGATGTATGACAGTGGACTGAGGATGTATGTCAGTGGACTGAGGATGTATGTCAGTGGGTATGTCAGTGGACTGAGGATGCATGTCAGTGGACTGAGGATGTATGTCAGTGGACTGAGGATGTATGTCAGTGGACTGAGGATGTATGTCAGTGGACTAAGGATGTATGTCAGTGGACTAAGTATTTATGTCAGTGGACTGAGGATGTATGACAGTGGACTAAGGATGTATGTCAGTGGACTGAGAATGTATGTCAGTGGACTGAAGATGTATGTCAGTGGACTGAGGATGTATGTCAGTGGACTGAGGATGTATGTCAATGGGTATATCAGTGGACTAAGGATGTATGTCAGTGGACTAAGGATAAGGATGCATGTCAGTGGACTAAGGATAAGGATGCATGTCAGTGGACTAAGGATGTATGTCAGTGGACTAAGGATAAGGATGTATGTCAGTGGACTGAGGATGTATGTCAGTGGACTAAGGATAAGGATGTATGTCAGTGGACTAAGGATAAGGATGTATGTCAGTGGACTGAGGATGTATGTCAGTGGATTAAGGATAAGGATGTATGTCAGTGGACTAAGGATGTATGTCAGTGGACTAAGGATGTATGTCAGTGGACTAAGGATGTATGTCAGTGGACTAAGGATGTATGTCAGTGGACTAAGGATAAGGATGTATGTCAGTGGACTGAGGATGTATGTCAGTGGACTAAGGATGTATGTCAGTGGACTGAGGATGTATGTCAGTGGACTAAGGATAAGGATGTATGTCAGTGGACTGAGGATGTATGTCAGTGGACTGAGGATGTATGTCAGTGGACTAAGGATAAGGATGTATGTCAGTGGACTGAGGATGTATGTCAGTGGACTGAGGATGTATGTCAGTGGACTGAGGATGTATGTCAGTGGACTGAGGATGTATGTCGGTGGACTGAGGATGTATGTCGGTGGACTAAGGATAAGGATGTATGTCAGTGGACTAAGGATGTATGTCGGTGGACTAAGGATGTATGTCGGTGGACTAAGGATGTATGTCGGTGGACTGAGGATGTATGTCAGTGGACTGAGGATGTATGTCAGTGGACTAAGGATAAGGATGTATGTCAGTGGACTAAGGATGTATGTCAGTGGACTAAGGATAAGGATGCATGTCAGTGGACTAAGGATAAGGATGTATGTCAGTGGACTAAGGATGTATGTCAGTGGGTATGTCAGTGGACTAAGGATAAGAATGTATGTCAGTGGACTAAGGATAAGGATGTATGTCAGTGGACTAAGGATAAGGATGTATGTCAGTGGACTAAGGATAAGGATGTATGTCAGTGGACTAAGGATAAGGATGTATGTCAGTTGACTGGGGATGTATGTCGGTGGACTGAGGATGTATGTCAGTGGACTAAGGATAAGGATGTATGTCAGTGGACTAAGGATGTATGTCAGTGGACTAAGGATAAGGATGCATGTCAGTGGACTAAGGATAAGGATGTATTTCAGTGGACTAAGGATGTATGTCAGTGGGTATGTCAGTGGACAAAGGATGTATGTCAGTGGACTAAGGATAATGATGTATGTCAGTGGACTAAGGATGTATGTCAGTGGACTGAGGATGTATGTCAGTGGACTGAGGATGTATGTCAGTGGACTAAGGATAAGGATGTATGTCAGTGGACTAAGGATGTATGTCAGTGGACTAAGGATAAGGATGTATGTCAGTGGACTAAGGATGTATGTCAGTGGACTAAGGATGTATGTCAGTGGATTAAGGATGTATGTCAGTGGATTAAGAATGTATGTCAGTGGACTAAAGATGAATGTCAGTGGACTGAGGATGTATGTCAGTGGACTAAGGATGTATGTCAGTGGACTAAGGATGTATGTCAGTGGACTAAGGATAAGGATGCATGTCAGTGGACTATGGATGTATGTCAGTGGACTAAGGATAAGGATGTATGTCAGTGGACGGAGGATGTATGTCGGTGGACTGAGGATGTATGTCAGTGGACTAAGGATAAGGATGCATGTCAGTGGACTAAGGATAAGGATGCATGTCAGTGGACTAAGGATAAGGATGTATGTCAGTGGACTAAGGATGTATGTTAGTGGGTATGTCAGTGGACTAAGGATGTATGTCAGTCGACTAAGTATGTATGTCAGTGGACTGAGGATGTATGTCAGTGGGTATGTCAGTGGACTATGGATGTATGTCAGTGGACTAAGGATAAGGATGTATGTCAGTGGACGGAGGATGTATGTCGGTGGACTGAGGATGTATGTCAGTGGACTAAGGATAAGGATGTATGTCAGTGGACGGAGGATGTATGTCGGTGGACTGAGGATGTATGTCAGTGGACTAAGGATAAGGATGCATGTTAGTGGACTAAGGATAAGGATGCATGTCAGTGGACTAAGGATAAGGATGCATGTCAGTGGACTAAGGATAAGGATGCATGTCAGTGGACTAAGGATAAGGATGTATGTCAGTGGACTGAGGATGTATGACAGTGGACTGAGGATGTATGACAGTGGACTAAGGATGTATGTCAGTGGACTAAGGATGTATGTCAGTGGGTATGTCAGTGGACTAAGGATGCATGTCAGTGGACTAAGGATGCATGTCAGTGGACTGAGGATGCATGTCAGTGGACTGAGGATGTATGTCAGTGGACTAAGGATGTATGTCAGTGGACTAAGTATTTATGTCAGTGGACTGAGCATGTATGACAGTGGACTAAGGATGTATGTCAGTGGACTAAGAATGTATGTCAGTGGACTGAAGATGTATGTCAGTGGACTGAGGATGTATGTCAGTGGGTATGTCAGTGGACTAAGGATGTATGTCAGTGGACTAAGGATAAGGATGCATGTCAGTGGACTAAGGATGTATGTCAGTGGACTAAGGATGTATGTCAGTGGACTAAGGATGTATGTCAGTGGGTATGTCAGTGGACTAAGGATGTATGTCAGTGGACTAAGTATGTATATCAGTGGACTGAGGATGTATGACAGTGGGTGTGTCAGTGGATTAAGGATGTATGTCAGTGGACTAAGTATGTATGTCAGTGGGTATGTCAGTGGACTAAGGATGTATGTCAGTGGACTAAGTATGTATGTCAGTGGACTAAGTATGTAT
This sequence comes from Chaunax sp. Z400, assembly GCA_037577475.1. Taxonomy (NCBI): domain Eukaryota; kingdom Metazoa; phylum Chordata; class Actinopteri; order Lophiiformes; family Chaunacidae; genus Chaunax; species Chaunax sp. Z400. Next base: position 3,498,860 of record CM075190.1, on the reverse strand, counting down.
GTCAGTGGACTAAGTATGTATGTCAGTGGACTAAGTATGTATGTCAGTGGACTAAGTATGTATGTCAGTGGACTGAGGATGTATGTCAGTGGACTAAGTATGTATGTCAGTGGACTAAGGATAAGGATGTATGTCAGTGGACTGAGGATGTATGTCAGTGGACTAAGGATAAGGATGTATGTCAGTGGACTGAGGATGTATGTCAGTGGACTAAGGATAAGGATGTATGTCAGTGGACTGAGGATGTATGTCAGTGGACTAAGTATGTATGTCAGTGGACTAAGGATAAGGATGTATGTCAGTGGACTGAGGATGTATGTCAGTGGACTAAGGATAAGGATGTATGTCAGTGGACTGAGGATGTATGTCAGTGGACTAAGGATAAGGATGTATGTCAGTGGACTGAGGATGTATGTCAGTGGACTAAGGATGTATGTCAGTGGACTAAGGATAAGGATGCATGTCAGTGGACTAAGGATAAGGATGTATGTCAGTGGACTAAGGATAAGGATGTATGTCAGTGGACTAAGGATGTATGTCAGTGGACTAAGTATGTATGTCAGTGGACGGAGGATGTATGTCAGTGGACTAAGGATGTATGTCAGTGGACTGATGATGTATGTCAGTGGACTGAGGATAAGGATGTATGTCAGTGGACTAAGGATGTATGTCAGTGGACCAAGGATGTATGTCAGTGGACTGAGGATGTATGTCAGTGGACTGAGGATGTATGTCAGTGGACTAAGGATAAGGATGTATGTCAGTGGACTGAGGATGAATGTCAGTGGACTAAGGATGCTAGTGAACGGTTTAGCACACTGGAGCCAAACACTGAAAATATGCCCTTTATCTATTCATTTGATTGAGAATCAATTCTGAATCAAATAGGCATCCAGGTTTGGTGATAGAATCAAATCCTAACATTATTCTATCATCCCAGGTTTCTTATACCACAGTTCCAGTGGGGCAGCCACATGTGTGGGTTAGGCCTGCAGCAGCCATCATAAAAGTTATAATAATAATCATAATAATTAATTATTCAGAGAACAACTTTTCCTTAACCTGCTGCTCATTTGAACGTTTCTAGTGAGTCTAGCTTATCAATGTGAGTCCATCATTTTTCATCTGTAATAATAAACATACAAGTTAAATAAATTCAGTGATTTCATGTGTTAATTGCAGAACATCATCATGTAACACTGAGTATGCCTTCATCACTATGGTAGAATTCACCATATTGAGTGTGTTGTGTCCCACTGCCCCAGCGGGTCGAATCCCTCTGGGTCCATGTTCGAACACTGCCCCGTCAGACCTCCTGGTGGACCACAGCCAACCTCCAAAACGACTGCTGGACTCCAACACAACGACCTGGAGACAAACAGAAGTTCTGCAGAGTTGGTTCACTCTGATGCTTGATTTAATTCCACTATATAACAGGATGTAGTGCTATAGTGGTGTTAATCTTTATTCATCTCATACAAGCACAAGTAAACAAACAATAACATCAAAACAGCACTGTTGACTAAAATGTTTGTATAGAAATTTACATTGTTGCCAATAAAAACACTGCTCATATTATTTCTAATCCTCATTCATTTTTTCCATCACAAATATTTCCTGTATTGAGTCTAACCAGTCTGAGATTCACCCCTTATGTGTATAATTCGCATCTGCTTGGTCATTGTGTGTGTGTGTGTGTGTGTGTGTGTGTGTGTGTGTGTGTGTGTGTGTACATACCTTGGTAACCTGAGGGCTCTTACAGAGGTAGTAAGATGCTGCCAAACCCCCAATTCCCCCTCCGAGGACTGCAATCGTTCTCATTGGCTTATTGTGAACACACAGAGTAAGGGGAGGTGAGAGGTTAGCAGAGTTGTATATACAGCTGATGTGTTGTGACAGGGTGTGGCTGGTAGAAAATGTCTGTTGATTATGATTAGGAAAACGTTGGATGTCCTTCTGTCATCCTCTTTCTGAGTAGAGGAATAAAGTGATATAAGGTATGTATGTACCCATGTATGTACCCATGTATGTACCCATGTATGTATCCATGTATGTATCCATGTATGTACCCATGTATGTACCCATGTATGTACCCATGTATGTACCCATGTATGTACCCATGTATGTACACATGTATGTACCCATGTATGTACACATGTATGTATCCATGTATGTACACATGTATGTACCCATGTATGTACCCATGTATGTACACATGTATGTATCCATGTATGTACCCATGTATGTACTCATGTATGTACACATGTATGTACCCATGTATGTACACATGTATGTACCCATGTATGTACCCATGTATGTACCCATGTATGTACACATGTATGTACCCATGTATGTGCACATGTATGTACCCATGTATGTGCACATGTATGTGCACACGTAAGTGCACACGTATGTGCACACGTATGTGCACACGTATGTACACACGTATGTACACATGTATCCATGTATGTGCACACATATGTACACACGTATGTACACACGTATGTACCCACGTATGTATCCACGTATGTATCCACGTATGTATCCATGTATGTGTATATGTATGTACACATGTATGTATCCATGTATATGCACATGTATATGCACATGTATATGCACATGTATATGCACATGTATATGCACATGTACACATGTATGTATCCACGAATGTATCCACATATGTGCACATGTATGTATCCATGTATGTACACATGCATGTATCCACACATGTACACATGCATGTATCCATGTATGTACACATGCATGTATCCACACATGTACACATGCATGTACACATGCATGTACACATGCATGTACACGTGCAAATGTACACGTGCAAATGTACACATGCATGTACACATGTATGTACACATGCAAATGTACACGTGCAAATGTACACATGTACACATGTATGTACACATGTATGTACACATGCATGTAAGAGAAAATCTTCAGTACGTGCCTTTCCTGTTGGTACACATGTACCTTACAAATGCAGCCAGTGCACGCTAGTCCCGTACACACGTACTCAAATTCTGGGGGACAGCTTTAGTAAAGGACCAGATGTTGTTAGTTCAGTCAGTCCAGCAGACTGGTTGTCATGGGAAATGCAAACAAACAGGAGTTTGAAGACCCTCCCTCATCATTTAAGTCTGTTGTGTATTCTCTCTGCCTCCTTTCAAATTAAAACTTTAAAATTCTAAATGAGATTTACCCAACAAACACATTTTTACGACTTAAAATAATTTGGACACCAATAACTGTATTTTGCGAAAATAAAATTGAGAATGACAAACATTAATTTTTTTTATTGCCATTCGGTGCAGTTATTCTGTAGCGATATGGAGAGCAGGTTACAGTCTAAAGAGGTTGATTCCCCATCTTGGACAATGACAACAATCAAATTTGGGATTTTTGTAGAAAATCAACACTTGGAATTCATGCTAAATTCTTTATTATTGTTAGGTTAATGTTTTATACATCAAAATTAAACATAACATAAATCATTAGCAGAACGAATTAAAGATCCTGAATGCGTCCCTGAAACTATCTTTATTTGATAAATTTAACTTAATTTGAGGTAAATTCCTTGTATTTTTTGTTTGTTTTGTTTTTCTCTATTTATTTTTTGTGTTTTTATTTCTATTATGTATTTGTATTATGTAAACAATGTTAAATAAATAAATACATTTTTGAAAAGTCTGCACTTCAGTTTCACATCAACTATAATGACGACAAAGACAAGTGGATCGTTACAAAGCTGTATGCAGACACTTGTACAGCTGTAATAGTGTATGTAGCTGTAGCACATGGAACATGCTAACTCATTAGAAACAGCATCACCTGAGTGTTAACATTAGTGGGACAAGGAAGAAACGAGTACAGTGTAAACTCAGCTCTTCATAGCATTTAAACAGCCGCCTGCTAATAATTCAGACCAAACAATAACAAACGCCCCTACTATTTAATTATTTAAATTAACTTTGTGTAGATAACTTAATGAGACTATACTGCACAGTGAATTATTTCTATTGAAATAAGGACATTTCTTCCGCATTCCTGCTTGTATTGAATGAATATTCTAGAAAACGTTCATACTGTTTAAAAAGTGTCCTGGTGACGTAGTGGTTAGAACGAAGGTTCCAGGTTCCAATCTATCTAAGGACATGGGGCTCTTCTGTGTCTGCTTGGTTCCCTTCGGCTTCCTCCCAGTCCATAAACATGCAGTACAAATGACCCAGACTCCGACCTGTGACCGGCTGCTGTCTTTATGTTGACCGTGTGATGAACGACTTGTCCCCGCCTCCCGCCCGGTCAGCTGGACAGGCTCCTCCTGCAAACCTTGCGTTTCCGCAGCTGAGCGAACCTGTCTGCCGTCGACAGGTCGAGAAAAAAACACACTGCTTGTAGATTTGACTTGTAGAGACGACACAACAAAGACACGCAGACATCAGACCGAGCTGTTGACTGTTGTGTGCAGGAAGCCGGAGGGTTAAACCGAGGTCTGCATGTCGAGAACTGCACCTGTTAGGACACCTCCACGCTCACTGGTGGAAGTCAAATTAATGGTTTTATCGCCACTAACTTTGTTAACCGCGCATATCTGACACCCGTCAGTCTTCCTGCATTTAAAAACATGCTATTTGACCAGGTCTGCCAAAACATGATGATCATGAACTATCAGACCATCATCATCATGATGAACACCCAGCAAAGCTCTATCACATGCAGAACTCAGGACAGAGCTGTCAAACTACAGGCTACCTCCAGACACACGTCGGTAATGGAAGTGACGTCATTGTATTTACCTAAAACCAGTGAAGCTAGAGAGAAACTTTGCGCTATTACCTTTAAATATGATGCAACAGCAGAGAACGAGGTCCGTTCCACGGACTCATATCACCACGGAAACATGCAGCAGTAACACCGGCGACACTTCTTCTTCTTCTTCTTCTTCTTCTTCTTCTTCGTCTTCTTCTTCTTCTTCTTCTTCTTCTTTTAAAGCCATACAGTTTGTAGCTGCATTCTCGCCACCTTCTGGACTGCAGTGTGATCACACTGTTCTATAGATGGGTTAGATATGATGACATCGGCATACGTGTATAAAAGATCCAGCTGTCTGGATAATTGCCAGCTTAGACTTAATTCATGGTTACAGAGAGACATTAGCTTACTGGGTTGAATATTCTAAACCAAAATGGTTCGCATCTCAAGATGCATCTATCCAGCATACTGCCAGGCTATTTCGAATAGAGCTGTCAAAAAGATCAATCAAATGAACTTTAATCATATTTGAAAAACGGAAATTCATGATATCAAAAGATTTTATAAATGGAACCTTAAATTAATTGGTTATCTTCAAGAATTTAGGAGGTATAGAATTTTTACTTAAATGTGACTTCACTATTCAAACCCTCTCATTAAACTGTCCCTTTTTCAGCAGGTCCTTTTATAGTGAAAACTTCTTTACAACTATGATTTCACCCCACATAATACTGGAAAAATAGATTTATCACAATTAAAAACAAGCCGCTGTATAACAATAACTGGATTGAAAAAGGCATTTGGTCTGTGATTCATTTAGTAGACAGTGAGGCTACATCATCTCATATAATGATTTCTGCCTTAAATATGGCTTACCAACTAATGACAATTGTAACATATTTAAATCAGTAACCAGAGCCATCCTTAATTCTATTTTATGTCTAACCAAAGGAAGCTTGAACTCAGCTCCCATTACCCCTTGTCTTCCAGAACTTTTACTTGAAGGATGTAACTTTTCTGGAAAACAAAATTCCAAACAAAACGTTAAGAAATCTGTTTAGTTACATCTCTTACCCCATACTGTCTCACAGAAACGGGGCTTTGTGGCTGGACACCCAAAGCATTCTGGACTCAAAGCCTTCTCTCCAGAGGACAAAGGGAAGGCTTTAATTTGGGGAACCTAAATCCTTCCCTAACCCTAACCCTATGGACTTGTTAAGGTCAGTGCCAAAGATGACTTTCTGGTCAACACCATCCTTATACTTGGGAAATTTTACATACACAAATCCACGTATATGAAAGTGAAGCCCTTGTTTTGTATTTTTCATCATAAATTTGTTTCCTATACTAAAGCCCTTAAAGTAATGAAAATAAGTAAAGCTATGAAACTTCTTAGCATCATAGAAGAATATGATTTACACAAAAGCCCCAGCTATTTATGTTATGTTATCTTTATTTTATTCTATTATTTTATTTTAATTTAGATTATTAACTTTATTCATTGTTTTCTTGATCAATATGAGTTGTATTTACATATTTCACTGTTTGTTTCATCTTGTATGTTTCTTCCCTTTAAAACTCAATCAAACATGTTCTGTTACTGAAAAATGGTTCAATAAAAAAAAAGAAAAAAGAACCTGATAACAGCCCTGCTCCACAATTTATGTTTGACTGCGGCAAGGCGGGGTTCGATGTCCAACCTGGATGGTCCTTTATCCAAACACCTCCGACCATACTAAACGGGACGGATGGCTCATTATGCGTCCTTAATTTGATTAATTTTGAACTCATGCGGTGTGGCCAAATTTGATCAAACACACGGAGGTTTAATTAATTCAAAGATCAAAAAGGTGAATTAATTTCTCAAACATCAAATTATCATGGCTTAAAACATTTAGCTTTTGAAGTGAAACATTTTACAGCCATTTACAAGCTTATTCAATTGTCCCCCCAATGGTTAATCTTTGGAAGCACAAAACAATCCCCAGATTCAGTTATCTTTTGCAGAAACAATAATTCATCACAACTAACACAGTGCCATCACCTGCATGTTGTATCAGTCAAACACACACAGTATGAGGGTACCTTTTGCAGATTGAAATCCACAAACAGCTCAGTGTTCCTCCAAACAAAGCTATTTGTCATCTGTGCTGAAGAGTGCATTTCAGCAATCTGGAAGATACAGTATCAAATAAGGCAAATCCAACTGCAATAATGTTCGAATATGTTAGCCAAGTATTTTCAATATGATGGTTTAAATGGAATGGTTTTACCTGCTAATAGAGATCATTTCTCCTATCTTGGTGCTCGTCTGCCTCCAGCCTCAGAGGACACAAATCTCCTCAGCCTGGCCGTCTACTCATCATCACAACAATTATGAAGTATAATTTATTATGACCTCACCAGAGAGGTTGGCCTGTGTTTATTGCAGTGGTTCCAGGAGTGTTCCTTCATACATAGCTAACATTTATTATTCATCAACACAAGCAGGAGACATTATGAATGCAATGATGTATATTTGTGACTGGTTGATTATTTATTACTGATAATCCTTGCACTGATTTGCACCATAAAAAATACATGACAAGCTGATTGGCATGACAACCCTCCTTTCCTTCTTTCACAGCATATTTTTATTTATTTTTGATGATTTTTTTTTCCTCTGGATGCGTTGAGGTCCTCAGGAGGTGCACAACCTTCACTGAGTGTTTCGGTCTTTATCCTCAACTCTCTCTAGTTGGCAGGCAGGCCGGCAGCGGTGGCCAGGTCACTGCCCCTCTTATCTGAGTCTGCAGGCTGTAATGGATAATGTAATGGCTGTAATGTAAAGACAAACAACCATTCACACTCACATTCACACCTACGCTCAATTTAGAGTCACCAGTTCACCTCTACTGCATGTTTTTGGTGGTGGGAGGAAGACAGAGAACCTGGAGAGAACCCACACAGACACAGGGGGAACATGGAGACTAACCACAGAAAAGCCCCAGGTCCTCAGGTGGATCTGCACCCAGGACCTTCTTGCTGTGAGGCAACAGTGCTACCCATAACAATATTTAGTTGATCTCAAATTATCTTGTCATTTCAACTCCACAGTGTTATGACTGGGGTCTTTGCTGAGATTCAAGTCCATGTATTTCTCTAAAAAGTGGTTTATTTATTTTGATGAGGATTTAGCGGATACCTGATCTGATGATCTGGCAGGATGCTGCATCATGAGCTGCCGCACAGACAGTGGTTGTAAGGTGCTGGCTAATGTGACTGTTGCTCACACAGTTTTATTACAATGTGAAAATGCCCACAAAAATCAGACTAGAACATCTGGGCCTATTCTTTATTTTATAAAAAAGTGGGTTAATCAATATATGTTATCTTTGACATTAGTGTAAGATAAATGTTTACCATCCCCTCCCAATTTCACAAGTGGATCAGGACTTGAGGCCCAACAGAGCCTCACTGGACTTCTTCTTGTACTTCTTTTTCCATCCAGATATCCAGACTTCTCCATGGACCTGGTAAATATCAAATGTTTGTAACCCACCAGTTTGCTTATATGTAATACTTAGTCAGGTCAGTGAGTTCTGATTAGAACATGGGTCACCTTTATGGAAAATGGGTAGCGCAGTATTTGGAAAATACATTACCTGTCAATCAACCTGCCAGCCAATCATTTCATTAATAACAAGCAGGAAATCATCAGGATCCCTTGCCATGGGTGCATTTCATTGAGGAAAGACAGAAAGAAGTTCTTTAAGTTTTCCCTGTTCATTGCAGTTCTTCTTAATTGAATATCTGAAAAAAAAGTTCAATTTTCAAAGTTAAAAAAAGCCTAAAATTCCCCAAATAAAAACAAGCACCTCTCCAGTGAATGGGAGATGTATAGAATGTTTTGTGAAAAAATATTTTGCAGTTTTTGAGTTAAAAGAAAAGAAAACTTCATCCGAGACAAACCCTACTGACAGAGTGAGCTTGAGTTCAACTCGTAACCATGGAAATGAAAATAAAATACTAATCATAAAAGTTCCTAAATGGGCAAAAGGCACCACATCAGTACTTGGTTGTTGTGTATAGAGTTTTGTTGAAAAATATTGAATAGTTGTGAGATCTCTCTGGAAACAAAACCAACCATCAGAATGAGCAAAATCCAAATTGCAACCATGGAAACGGACGAACTAAACACAAGAACAATCTCTAAATGGCAAAAGGCACCACTTCATGTTATCACTGATGTGTGTTCAAAGTTTTGTGAAAAGAATATTTAAGAGTTTTTGAATTACACTCTGGGTAGACTCCATCCACGTCGTTCGTGGCAGGAGATAACATCATCCATCTGAGACTTCTGCAAGTTTAAATCACATTCATTCTGCTCCCAGTATGAGGAGGTATGCTGCTGGGGTCTGTACAGCTTTCTCCTTATTCTGGTGGCTGGCTGGTAAACCTGTAGCTGTTCTATCCCATAGTACTGTCAACACTACTTCTCATTTCAAACAGGAACCTGGGATTTGCATAATGACAATAAGAGGCTAAATGTCTTAAAGGTAATGCAAAATCCATCACAACAGTCTCTTGTAAATAATGTTTGCATGAATGTTTGCATGACTGCTCACTAAAAGCAAAGCACCAGCTAGTCATGATATATTTGATCATGTGATTATTAGGTCTATTTAATTATTGAGTATTGAACATTTTAGGTCAGGACAGGTTTTTTGATTTCTAAAATGTAAAGTCTGAATGGGTCCTAGTGGCGGTGTGAAGATGCAGTCGAGACATGAGGTGGGGAGGATCAGATTAGTAGGAAGAAAAGCGGAGATCTGATGTTTGTTTGACTTTGGTGTGCAAAAGTATACTCTTTATTCTTATAATATATCCAACTTTATTTTGCCCCAACCCCTCCCCTCGACCCATCCCCCACAACCAGTGGCATTCCGATGTCACCAGTTATTGTCACTGTTACAATAGCCAATCAGAGCTCACCTGCAGAAAGAAGGCAACCAAACAAAGAGCAGAAAAAAAGGTTACTTTCAGTTTGTTTTTTCATGTTAAATAGTAATAAATACATTGAGATGCAGTGGTTCTTACTTTATCCTTTTCTCTTAAGCAGAAGGGTTAAAAAGTTTTTTTTTATTTCTGTTTCTAGTTCTTTTTATTTCTTAATTGATCTGTGTTGGATCTTTAGCAGCAATCCGGACCAGTTGTCATGGTGATTAGCAGCACAGAGAGGAGGAGCTGTCTGGAGGAGAGACACAACAGGAGAAGAAGGAGAGGAAGAAGAGAACCAGGAGGCAGGATAGACAAGGAGGAGAAGGAGATCTCGATGACTGCCAGGAAGGCAGCAGTGTCCTGTCACCTTCTCCTCCCCCGTCCTTCCTCCCTCTCTCTGTACTCTGGCACAATCAAGTGAAAAGCAACAGAGGGAGGACACAAACGATGAGAGTAACATCTACAGGAGAGAATCTATGAGTCCTGATTGAATCACACATGTTTAAACTAGCTACTGTCTCTGTGATGCGGCAGTATATATACAGTATATCTGTGTGTGTCTGTCTGTGTGTTAAGACTGCTCCTCTTTAGGAGCTGTAAGTATGGATATACTAATGTCACTGTGAACATGAATATGCACTCTCCTTCCACCTACAACCAACCAGGATTAAGATCGAAAATCAAGGCTCCTCTCGCTTTCCTCTTCATCCTCCTCCTCCTCCTCTTCAGGCTTAAACAATAACCAAGTAGAACACACAACTCGTCAAACTCAAGAAAAATCAAATAATATTACACAACTATAATAATATTAATAAAAACAAACTTGTCACAATCATTCCTTTCCGATTACAATCATAACAAAAGACAACAAACTAAAACAGGATAAAAGGAGAACTTTCCCAGCATCCTCCTCCTTTTTCCTCCTCCTCTCATGCAGTACAAACTGTCTCCACCACAAAGTTCACCTTTTTGCCTCTAAAATCTGGCTGTATGTGTGTAGTTGTCGTAGTTGTAGTTAAAATTGTATGGCTTTAGGGCATGGTTCAGGTTTTATCAAGAGTTGGCTGGCCCCTCCTCTGAATCTGGCCTCCCTCTGGCCCCCGCAGCGGGGTTATTGTTGTTGGAGGCAGGGTAGTAGTCCTCAGGGGGCGGTGCTTGTGGCCCTGGGGCGTTGGGGGCCGTCCGAGTCCGGAAGGCAGATAGTCCAATTGGCAGAGCGAGGGGCAGGGAGGCAGAGCCAAACTGAGAGGTTTCCATGGAAGACACCGCCCCAAGGTGGTGCAGCCCGAGGGACACGCCCACATCCATGCTGTCACTCATCTGAGGCGAGGATCCCTGCTGCCCCCCCACCCCACCAATACTCGTTTGTCCACCCTGTCGCAGGCCACGCCCACCATTCCCATGGTGGGAGTAAGTTGGATGGGGGTGAAGTGGTGGGTCCAGGAAGTGGCGCTGGTGCTGTTGAGAGGCAGCTGGTTTGTGGAGCAGCAATTGGGTGTATGCTGGGTCCTGACCCCCACCTCCACCATCACTGCCTGGCCACATCCTCATCTGCTGCTGGGAGGGAGCCTAGTGGGAAACACAGAGGTGAGACACGTCAGAACAACAGAGTGATAAAAGAAGAAGAAACCTGCATAACATGGCCCTGATGTCTGCTACATGTCCTCTGTTTCCTCAAACTGTGGTTTTACTCAGGAGGCGACACTGAGTCTAAGTTTCAGGTACTCTGTAGGGTTGGTAGCACAGTAGATGACTTACTACCATCTCACTGCTGCATATGTGTCACCTAAGACAACAAATCACTTAAAACACACAAGCAACCAGTTCAGAGAAACACACCAAAGGTTAAACAAACCTCTTCCACTTCACGTTAGACTGGAGGTGTGACTTCTGATCTAAACCATCTAGGGTTTGTGAGGAAGTCTAAGAATCAGCTGCAGAGTGGAGCTCAGCCTCAGTATCATAGTGGAGACAGTACTAATGCTGAGCTGCATTCAGAACACATGACAAACAACAGTCTGATGTGGCTGTTATGAAACCAGAGGGTGTGTACAGCTGGTGAGTGCTGCAGTGCTGTGTGTACCTGAGGGCTGGTCATCTCATAGTCTGAATGTGTAACAGCAGAGTTGTAGTAGCGGTTACTGTAGCGGTAGTTGCGGTTGTCATTGGAAGAACCACTAGAGCCACCTGGAAATGAAACAGACCCACATTTAATTCCCTCTACTGTTGGTTGCACTTACAGATTTTTTGGAAACACAGTTCAGTCATTTTGTCTAATGTGCTTCTTGAGTTCTCTCTTGAATGCTAATCTTTAAATGGAAGGAAGTCTGGGTGCCTGATGAAGTAGGAGTGAATCACTGCTGCTGTTTAAGGCTTTCTTTTAAGGGGCTCTAAGGCCTGCAGTTTGATTCACTTTGTCTGGAGAGGAAGAATTAAGAAACCATTGCTTAATTCTGACCAAGATGTTAAATAATGGACCCTTATAGACTGACTCTGTTGGTGACGTGTTGGGCAGGAGGGTTACAGTATGTGGACCCATCAGACAACAGAAACAAGCTGTTTTCCAGTTAGTGATGGTGCACTTCACTGGAGCTGGCTTTGTCTCTCAGGTGTCACACTGAGTCCAATAGGTAAGAGTTGGATATGAGAGTTATTAGCCCTGTCATAGTCTTAGTCTGTAATGAACAAGTTTAGACCGCTAGAAACAGGCCAGAAACAAGACATCTTACATAACAGTGTGGTGAAGGTCAGTCTATTTGCTCTATACATCCATCATTTGTCTGTCACCATAACACCGTAGACTCATTACACCTGAATACAATCCTTTTCAGCTGTGACTGGCTGTCTGTGGTCGTTCTCAGCAGCAAGGCATCAGACTGCCCTACGTCTGGTAAAAAGGACTCATCCCTGTTCAGCTTTACCCACAGACATGTGGTCATCAGGCAGCAACTGGGCTTCTCAGGCAGGATGTTCAGGCACCGCCTTCATGTTTCAGCTGTTTCACTCTAAGACAACATGGCTGTAGACTGATGTGAGGGAGACATCTTCCCCCCAATCTCCTCTTTTCATGGCAATTGTGACACTATAGCATTTTCATACATGTCAATGAGGAAAATCAATCGTTTAAAAATGTAGCTGAAAATCTGGTAGAGGAGAAAATGAAGAGCTGGAGTGTCTGGAGCAGGCAATGTGTTTTACCAGAGCTAGAAACAGAGCTAGTTGTGGAGGTTGAATGAGAGTGGTCCATGGCAGGAGAAGTGGATGTAGATGAACTGGTGTTGGTTCCTTCATCTGTTGTCTTCTTGAAGAAATTGTGCTGCAGGGCATAGAATGGTGTGATGCGGCTTTTTGGGTCGTAGTCCAGCATGCGCAGAATCAGATCTGAAGGAGGACAAACATGATCATATTTTTTTAGTAGTCAAACGAAATAGGTCGTATGGTTGTCAAGGAATTGCACCAGAATTAAAATTCCAGAAACTACAACTCTAAGAAAAGGAAACTCAATGCAGCTTTTAATGAGAATTTATTCAGGAGAATTTATTTATTTTTTATTAAATTCACAATTTAGACACAGGAAAGTCACTGTGCACATTTGTAATGTTACTATTTAGGGAGCTTTGGGTTGAAATGTTTCACTTTAGATCTGTTTTTTAATATATCAGATGTTTTTGATGCTGTCAAATGCAGATATCGTTATGAATGTGGTTTTGAAAAAATACTGATAATTCAATACTGCTGACAACCTAATACAGGTACCCAGCAGAGGTGGCAGAGTCCCAGGAGAACACTCCTGAATGGCAAAATCTGTAATTCTGCCTCACTTCCAGCAGATGGCACTATTTACTCTTACCTCCACATTAGTCTACATTACATACACATCACTTCCTGAGATGTAGGATTTTAAATGTACTTTGTTTGATAAACAATGATTGTTTTTTACAGAAGATGTGTGCTTCTGTATAAACAGGATGTTTTGCTTAATAGTAATAGTTTCTATTACTATTAATAATAGTTACTATTATTAGTAATAGTAATAGTTACTATTACTATTAATAGTTACTGTTACTATTACTATCTGAATGAGGTTTATCTATGTCTTAGTCACCTTTACAAGACTATCAGGCACCCACTGCTGTGTGACATTTCAGTCAGACTGCTTCACAAAGTGTGTGTTGCATATTATAATAAAATACAACTTGACAGATTATACTACAGGTCACGCTAACCTTTACTATTGAGTTTGGAGTATTTTAGAAGAGCCACTAAAGGCAAACAATGGACAAAATTCTGCTTATGTTTTTTTGCACCTGCTGAAAGTAGAGCACATACATGTTGCTCTAGAACGCAGCCTACATGCAGCAAGATCTTCTAAACCAGTGGTTCCCAAAGTGGGGACCCACATTTTTAAAATGACAAACCATCGCGACCCAAATCACAATAGATCTTATCTATAAATTGTAATTTGTGCATAAATGAACATTTCTGATCATTTTACTGCCGTCTGCATCATCTTATTATCTTATAGGTAAACCAGACACTTCGAAGTGATATACATTTAAATTACAACTACATTGTATGGTTATTGAAAATATATACTGGACATATTTTAAATACTTTATAGATACGATCAAATCAGTGCATTTAGGAGGGGTGTGGAATCTCATTGTTTTTATCTCTTATCAAAATATTAACATTTTAAATAGGCTACTTTATAAATGAGAAAATGAGTAAACAGCCACTCATGTTCATGTTCATATGTTCATATTTTTATTTGAGAACTTAAGTGCATTTTAAATTAAACGGGCTCACATCAGGTAAACAACACATTCTGACTACTTTATATGAGACAAATTAAGTGCATTTTGTTGTAATTAACAGACTCATATTTCCCTCTCATCATTAAATCAAACAGAATATTGCTTGTTCTTTGTTCCAGTCAGGTGTACAAGAGGAGAGCAACATATCAGGTGTAGCATTTAGTCTCTGGGCGGTAGCTAAGCTAACATTACCTGCAGTAGTCTGGTCCTTAGCTGGGTCTTGTCCCTGGTCTCTAGCTATGCCTTTCTTTTTTATTAGCCAGGCATCCTTGTTTGTGACCACCTGCAAAATCTGTTCATTACTTTGGTGGAAACTATGGTGGACACCTGGGTGCAAACCCAAACGGGTTCTGAACAAGGCACCACCTGCCTGGCTCCAATGTCCCACTATGATTGGCTGAACTCCATGTGTGGTGGGGCTAGAAACACACTCCCTCATGTGGATGAAGGATGTACTGCAGATATAAATCTAGAATAATAGTCAAATAGAATCATAACTATTTTATTTGGAGACCCAAATGTTGTAAATGTTATGTTTATGAAGGTAAACACCAGACATCCAGGGGACTTTGCATCGTCATTCATATGGATTTTATAGCTGCCACAGTGATTGTACTTACAGTGATATTGTCTATGTGGATAAGCAGATTTACCTTTAAACTTCAGGTAATCACAGGGGGCGTGTCCTGGCTCTCCTGCCCTCCGACCCCCTGGGCCGCCAGTCTCAACACCCAATATCTCATGAAGACGTCGTGTAGCAGGGGACTTGTATTCCTGGAAAACACACACACACAAATATGAATTTAGTATAGCTATAGCTATAGCTGTTACTATTCTTTACAATACAATAAGCTTTTGTTTATTAATATGCTGATGAGGTTTTGAACTATTGGACACAAATTGTTTGTCCACCACAAAAAGAAAAAAATTAAAATCAACAACAACCTGTGTCTGTCTAATCAGCAGAACTGGCTGCGACAGTTCCCTTCTTCTTTTTTCAAAGGAGATTTAATATTTACATTTGAAATTCACTTTCACTTGCTTAGCGATACTTAGATATCAGTACAGCAAGTGCTTCAGCAGGAGTACACAGAAGAGGTCACAGTGAAGTTAGTTCTTCTTTTAAAGAGACAGAAAAGGCTGTAAACCTTTTACAACAACTGGAGATTCCATATTGGATTTGTGTGCAAATACCTTCTTAATATCTTTGTTCTTCTTCACTGTCCAGAGACCATCTGACAGCTTATCAAAGTACTTCCTGGCTTTAGGAGCTGCATCCAGCATGTGGCTGGGTGGGACCCCCAGAACCTCCACAATCTTATTCATCTGGTCAACCTGCATGCGTGCGTACAGACACACACAGACACACATAAAGATTATGGCTGCAAACACATACAGCCACTGTGACTACAAGTTAAAGCCATTCAGGAGACTGACTTTGAGAGTAGGAGACACAGAATGAGCTCATACACATGAACAAACACTCACTATTTAAACAAGTCATGTTTGTGCCTGAACCTGTGAGTAACCAAAGGCAACAGGGAAGTGATGTCAGTGAGGATGTTTTTATCTATTAATGTAAAATATTCAATAATTTTGAAATAATTTCTGAGGTGTATTATGAAATAGTTAGCTTTAAAATAATTGTCAAACATAGAACAAAAGCACATTGTAAGTCATGTCTGAGCTGTTCATGAGAGCACACAACCCAGCTCTCTGATTCCTGATCAACTCAACAGCAAACTGCTGCCTGAACACATGTGGAATCAAATGGAAGCCCTGATATAGGATAACACTGAATCACTGCCCGATCCTACTTAACTAGTGTGTAGTGGTGTCGCTTTTACCTCATTGGAGCCGCTGAAGAGAGGCTCTCCAGTGTGCATCTCCACCAGGATGCATCCCAGGGACCACATGTCGATGGCAAGGTCATAGGGCATTCCTAACAGAACTTCAGGAGAGCGGTAAAACCTGCTCTGGATGTACTGATAGATCTGAGAGGACGACAAGATGGAATTGGAAAGGAGTTCAGACACTCAACACAAACCTGTGTGAATGTGTGAAGAGTTCAATTACTTTATTTACACCTTGAAGCTTTTCTTTATATCTAGTTATATCCAAGCTATTTACCTATGTTGGAGAGCAAATGTTGTGTTAACAATCAAAATCAAAACAATCAAAACTAATTTTGCAGGTTGGTCAGATGACACCTATGTCAGTGTGGTGCCTGCTGTTTCAATAGCTGTCCACTGAGAGGAGCTATGTTCTCCTCAGAACAGAAGAATATAAAAACAATATGAGAATTTTCTATACAACACAACCTTGAACATGCCTTTGGAAGAAAAAATAGTATAATAATTACTACAGTATCGTTCCACAATGTGATAACTTATCCATCCATCCATCCATTTTCCTCCACTTATCCAGGTCCGGGTCGCAGGGGCAGCAGTCTCAGCAGAGAAGCCCAAACCTCCCTCTCCCCAGCCACCTCCTCTATCTCTTCTAGGGGTACACCGAGGCGTTCCAAAGCCAGCCAAGAGATAGAATCCCTCCAGCGTGTCCTGGGTCTACCCCGGGGTCTCCTCCCAGTGGGACATGCCTGAAATACCTCCCCAGGGAGGCATCTGGGGGGCATTCTAACCAAATGCCCGAATCACCTCAGCTGCCTCTCAATGTAGAGGAGCAGCGGCTCCACTCTGAGCCCCTCCCGAAGGACTGAGCCCCTCACCCTATCTCTAAGGGTGAACCCAGACACCCTACGTAGGAAGCTCATTTCGGCCGCTTGTATCCGCGATCTTGTTCTTTCGGTCATTACCCAGAGCTCATGACCATAGGTGAAGGTAGGAACGTAGATTGACCGGTAAATCGAGAGCTTTGCCTTGTAGCTTAGCTCCCTTTTCACCACTACAGACCGATACAGAGTCCGCATCACTGCAGACGCTGCCCCGCTCCGTCTATCAATCTCCCGTTCCATTCTTCCCTCACTCGTGAACTCGAGGACCCCGAGGTACTTGAACTCCTCCACTTGGGGCAGCAACTCATCCCTGACCTGGAGTGAACAATCCACCCTTTTCCGACTGAGAACCATGGCCTCAGTCTTGGAGGTGCTGATTTTCATCCCGGCCGTTTCACACTCAGCTGCAAACTGTCCCAATGACAGCTGGAGGTCACGGCATGATGGCGCAAACAGAACTACATCATCTGCAAAAAGCAGAGAAGCAATCCTGAGTCCACCAAACTGGACACCCTCCGTCACCTGGCTGCGCCTAGAAATTCTGTCCATAAAGATTATGAACAGAATCGGTGACAAATGGCAGCCCTGACGGAGTCCAGCTCTCACCGGAAATAAGTCTGACTTATTGCTGGCAACGAAAACCAAACTTTCGCTCCGGTCATACAGGGACCGAATGGCCCGTAACAACGGCCCAATACCCCATATTCAGGACCACCCCCCACAGAGCACAACGAGGGACACAGTCATATGCCTTTTCCAAGTCCACAAAGCACATGTAGACTGGTTGGGCAAACTCCCATGCACCCTCCAGCACTCTAGCGAGAGTGAAGAGCTAATCCAGGGTTCCACGACCAGGATGAAAGCCGCATTATTCCTCCTGAATCCGAGATTCAAGTAACGGACGGACTCTCCTCTCCACTACCTTGGCATAGACCTTCCCAGGGAGGCTGAGAAGTGTGATCCCCTAATAGTTGGAACACAACCTCCTGTCCTCCTTCTTAAAAAGGGGAACCATCAACCCAGTCTGCCAATCCTGAGGCACTGTCCCCGACTTCCACGCGATGTTGCAGAGGCGTGTCAACCAAGACCGTCCTACAACATCCAGAGCCTTAAGGTACTCAGGGCGAATCTCATCCACCCCTGGGGCCTTGCCAGAGAGGAGTTTATTAACTACCTCACTGACCTCAGCCCCTGTGATGGACGAGTCCCCCTCTGAGTCCCCCATCTCTGCCTCCTCCATGGAGGACGTGTTAGTGGGATTGAAGAGACCCTCAAAGTACTCCTTCCACCGCCCGACTATATCCCCAGTTGAGGTCAGCAGCACATCATCTCCACTCTACACACTGTGAACAGAGCACTGCTTCCCCCTCCCGAGTCGTCTGACGGTTTGCCAGAATCTCTTTGAGGCCGTCTGAAAGTCATGCTCCATGGCCTCACCGACCTCCTCCCACACCCAAGTTTTTGCTTCAGCGACTGCCAAAGCAGCACTCTGCTTGGCCTGCCGATACCTGTCAGCTGCCTCAGGAGTCCCACAGGCTAATCATGCCCAGTGGAAATCCTTCAGC
>CM075190.1:3442500-3475000 GCA_037577475.1 Chaunax sp. Z400 | reverse complement strand
AGTAGGGTCAATGTTTTTATTTGATTATTTTAATGGCATTTCAGTTGTTGTTTTTTATATTTACATTTTTTAAGGTTAAACTCTGTATTCTACATACCAGTTAAAACTCAGATCATGCACCACCTGTAGAGCTGTGTGTTGGTAAGCAATTTTATTTATTCAAGTGGGCAAAATGTTGTCCAGATCATGTGAAAAATGATGTCTGGACATCTGGAGGGTCCTCTGGACATCCTCTGGACATCTGGAGCTTTCTCTGGACATCCTCTGGACATCTGGAGCATCCTCTGGACATCCTCTGGACATCTGGAGCATCCTCTGGATATCCTCTGGACATCTGGAGCTTTCTCTGGACATCCTCTGGACATCTAGAGCTTTCTCTGGACATCCTCTGGACATCTGGAGCTTTCTCTGGACATCCTCTGGACATCTGGAGCTTTCTCTGGACATCCTCTGGACATCTGGAGTGTCCTCTGGACATCCTCTGGACATCTGGAGTGTCCTCTGGACATCCGGAGCGTCCTCTGGACATCTGGAGCTTCCTCTGGACATCCGGAGCATCCTCTGGACATCCTCTGGACATCCCGAGCGTCCTCTGGACATCCTCTGGACATCTGGAGCTTCCTCTGGACATCCGGAGCGTCCTCTGGACATCCTCTGGACATCTGGAGCTTCCTCTGGACATCCGGAGCATCCTCTGGACATCCTCTGGACATCTGGAGCTTCCTCTGGACATCCAGAGCGTCCTCTGAACATCCTCTGGACATCCGGAGCGTCCTCTGGACATCCTCTGGACATCTGGAGCGTCCTCTGGACATCCTCTGGACATCTGGAGCGTCCTCTGAACATCTTCTGGACATCTGGAGCGTCCTCTGGACATCTTCTGGACATCCGGAGCGTCCTCTGGACATCCTCTGGACATCCGGAGCGTCCTCTGGACATCCTCTGGACATCTGGAGCTTCCTCTGGACATCCGGAGCGTCCTCTGGACATCCTCTGGACATCTGGAGCTTCCTCTGGACATCCAGAGCGTCCTCTGAACATCCTCTGGACATCCGGAGCGTCCTCTGGACATCCTCTGGACATCTGGAGCGTCCTCTGGACATCCTCTGGACATCTGGAGCGTCCTCTGAACATCTTCTGGACATCTGGAGCGTCCTCTGGACATCTTCTGGACATCCGGAGCGTCCTCTGGACATCCTCTGGACATCCGGAGCGTCCTCTGGACATCCGGAGCGTCCTCTGAACATCCGGAGCGTCCTCTGAACATCCGGAGCGTCCTCTGAACATCCGGAGCGTCCTCTGGACATCCGGAGCGTCCTCTGAACATCCGGAGCGTCCTCTGAACATCCGGAGCGTCCTCTGAACATCCGGAGCGTCCTCTGGACATCCGGAGCGTCCTCGGACATCCGGAGCGTCCTCTGGACATCCTCTGGACATCCGGAGCGTCCTCTGGACATCCTCTGGACATCCGGAGCGTCCTCTGGACATCTGGAGCGTCCTCTGAACATCCGGAGCGTCCTCTGAACATCCGGAGCGTCCTCTGGACATCCGGAGCGTCCTCTGAACATCCGGAGCGTCCTCTGAACATCCGGAGCGTCCTCTGAACATCCGGAGCGTCCTCTGGACATCCGGAGCGTCCTCTGGACATCCTCTGGACATCCGGAGCGTCCTCTGGACATCCAGAGCATCCTCTGGACATCCCCATTTTCACAGTCACAATGAAAGTTTTGTCTGAGTGTGGGAGACACACACAGACAGGTGTGCTCCTGTAGCCTCCTCTAGCTACAGGACCAGTGATACAACGTCCAAAGACAGAAAAATGTGGATGTCCGGGACATTCCAGACGTCTGGAAATCACCTACTTTTGACGTGATCTGAACAACGTTTTGCTCACTGGGATGATCTGAATCATCATCAGTGGTTATGATTCAATGTAATGCAGTATATTGTTATACTGTAAGTAAGGCATTATATTACAATTTATTTTATCTAATTTCAGGAGAACACCCCCCCCCATATGCATAAACCCTGAGTCAGAACTGTACTTTTATAACACTGCCTAGCTGTCCAGGATTTAAACACAAGACAAAATGACCACAGTCACAAGTCTTTGTATGTAAACTATTAATGAAAAACTGATATAGTGTTTTCAAGTATTGACACAGTATCACAAAACATATACAGTAATATTGCCCCACTCAAAAGATAATGTCTTTCACCTTTAACCACCGGACTGAAAGTCAATTTTATTTTTATTGTGCAAAATCACAACAAAACTTGTCACATGGCACTTTCACCATTCTCTTTAATGAAAGAGGTGCTGCTCCTCTGAAGTGACTGAATCTTCCAGAAATAGTAGACCACCTTAATATCAGTCATCTGAATTTGTTCCACCTCCAGTCCTGTATATACAGTACACTATCCAATGTATCACATGAGAGGTAACACAATGCAACCTTGTTGAAGGTAGGGCTGCACAATATATTGTTTCATGATCGACACTGCAGTGTGCACCTGGGCAATAGTCACATCACAGATGTGTAATATCAAGAAAGTCTTCCTGAATTTTATGTGAGGCGATGCATTTGTACTATTAAAATCAACAAGTGAAACATAACCAGCTCCTGTGCCAAAAGGATGGCAGGTCCACTGTAACACTGTGTGTGTGTGTGTGTGTGTGTGTGTGTGTGTGTGTGTGTGTGTGTGTGTGTGTGTTACCTGCTGCTGCTCGGCCATGGAGTGGATGGAGCTGAAGGAGGGGTGTGTATGTGTGTGCTGGCTGGTCATGGCTGGCTCAGCGAGGGAGAAGCCCTGGGCAGTGGAGGAGGAGGAGGAGGAGGAGGAGGAGGAGGAGTAGGAGGAGGAGGAGGAGGAGGAGGTGGGCGGACATCCTGAGCTGTTTACACCTGTGGAGAAAGAGAGATGATTAGAGAGGGAAACCCCAACATTGGAATCTGTCTCTTATCTAAGGTCCGACTACTACTGCTCTGTTTTTACATAATGAGCAGACACATCATCACACTGATTAATTAGAATATAGATAAATTCTATATCGGCCATACATACAGTAACATACTGTACTATCCACGACACACACAGACCAAGTTCCAACGAGAGTCATCTGGAGATGACACATCTTACCGACATCCCCCCAAAAATCATATATCCTCCATTCCTTTGGTGAGGCTGAGGTACTGTATATTGTGTTGGATATACGCTATGGAGAAGACGACCAACCTTCAGACCCACCTTAAAATGATCTTTTCATGGAAAAGTCAAAAAACACAATTTGTAGAAAAATCTAAAGATTAAAAGGAACAACTTTATGTGCATATTTTTCCAGATATGCTAGCATAAAACTCCAAATATCAAAAGGCATGACTACGTAATGTGGTTAATATGTGTAAAGTTTGGTGAAGCTTGTATGTATAGTTTGTGAGATATGTTCTGTAAAAAAAATGATCCAGACGGTCGGACATATCAACGACTATATCGGTCGTTTTATAAAAAAGTCTGACAAGGTCATGAATAAACTGTGATATGTGTAAGATATGTGCTGAGCAGCTGATTTGACAGTGTGAAAATAAGCATCAGCGCTCTCTGGTACACAACTACAATGTGTCATGGAGACACTTCCTCCAAACAACCATATCTTGGACACTTATCAGCAAACATTAACTTTAGTGAGCTGCATATCGAGTTTGTACAAATAGTTTATGTCTAAACTTCCATTCACAACCAGTAACTCTGAAGGGTTGGCCATCTCATCTACACACATATCTTTGCCCAAGGGTCACCAATTAGCAGCTGGTGAATCTGAAGTACAAGAGGCTTCTATCTGGATCACAAAGGCCCAATCCCATTTCTTAGACCAATCAAACAACCATTACAACTGACAGTAAAATAACTTCCCTTGGACTATTTAACATCCGTTCACTTTCCAACAAGGGTCCTCTGCTCTATGATCTACTGACTGACTGAATGTTTGATTTTCTGTGTTTGACTGAAACCTGGCAGCAGACCAATGATTTTTCACAGTTAATCAAAGTATTCCTCCTGGATTTGCTTACTTTTGCCAGCCCCGTGTTTCTGGTCGGGGCCAAGGTCTCACAATAATTTATAATGCGAAATGGAAAGTATGATCACTAACCCTCACCTCGTAGGTTTCATTTGAGTCCATTGCACTACAAGCCAACGGACCCATTCCTACTATTCTTGCCTCTATATACCATCCACCAAAGCTCAACATTGAAGTCATTGATGTCAACATTGACATCAATGACTTCTCTGACTTTGTAACCTCACTATGCTCCATGTTTCCTAATGTTATTTTGCTAGGTGAGTTTAATATACATATGGATAATATCAATAATACTCTTACAAGGGATTTTATTTCATGCCTTGACAGCATCGGTCTACAACAGCTCATAGATTTTCCACCCCACTGCAAAGGCCATATCCTTGGCCTCATCTGCTGCTCTGGTGTTACTCCTTTAAACTGTATCTGACCTGTCCATACCTGACCACAAGTTACTGTCCTTTAACTGCAACCTAACATGAACTAAATCCAACCCTCACCTCTCCATCTCATTTCATAACATCAAGAATATCAACTTACATACTTTCACCAATGGAATTAATAACCTCCCCATCAGAAACAATATTTCTACACCAGATGAAATGGTCTCCTATTACAATAGTGGACTACATGGTCTCTTGGATGCCTTTGCCCCTTTAAAATCTCAGACCGTCTCTTTCATTCATTCTGTACCCTGGTTTATACATGAACTTCACCAACTTAAATCCAAAGGCCGTCGTCTAGAAAGCCTTTATGCAAAAACTGTTGTAGTTCACAAGGAAATGTATAATGATCACTTGCTTTTTTATGAAGATGCTCTGTCCAAAGCCAAATCTGCTTACTATGCAAACATGATCTCTTCCTGTGAAGGTAACACTGAAGTCTTTTCTACTGTTAATAACCTTGTCCAGCCACCAGACACTCTTCACCTTCATTTCTACTGCACCGCTCACTGTAATGCCTTCCTGAATTTTTTCAACACCAAAGTTGAAAATATTCACCAGCAACTGGACTGTCTGGTAAATCAACTTACATCACTCTTGGTCAAGCTTTCTGCGAACCCCTTTGCATTCCCTATGTCATTTTAATATGCCATCTATAGATGACGTTCTCTTACTAGAAAATCTAAACCCTCTACCTGCCTTTTAGATCCCATTCCTACTCATCTGGTCAAAGCTTAGCAGACAGCGCAGTGGTTAGAGCGCAAGCCCCATGTACCGAGGCTATAGTCCTCTAGCGGTCGGCGCTGGTTCAATTCCGACCCGTGGCCATCTGTCTTCCCCCCCCACCCACATTTCTTGTCACCTCTTCAGCTGTCCTGTAAAATAAAGGCAAAATGCCCGAAAAAACAAAGCTTGCCTACCTTCCCTTTCCCCTGTAATAACTAACATCATACATTCCTCTCTCATGTTCCATCATCTCTCATAACAGCTGACATAACTCCAATTCTTAAAAAAACCTGGTATTGATCCCCACAATCTGAATAATTATCGTCCTATCTGTAATCTACCATTCCTTTCTAAAACACTAGAAAAAACTGCTGCCGCTCAGATTCGCTCACGTCTCACCAATAATCATCTGTACGAGCAGTTCCAGTCAGGTTTTCGTCCACTTCACAGAGACAGCTTTGGTCAAAATCACCAATGACCACCTGATGGCTGTTGACTCTGGGCTGTTATCAATACTGGTTCTCCTTGATCTGAGCTGTGCCTTCGATACAGTATCCCACAACATACTCTTAGATAGACTGGCACCCCTATCACTGTGACAACATATTGACAAGTGGTTGTCTTCAGGCCAGGACTCTTATCCAACATGTGAAAATTGGCAAAGATGGAAGTTGGACAGCGGAATTCTGACAACTTCCTGTTTCGTGGCAAATGAAAGAAATTTGCTTCGCCTCCTCTTTTAAGCTATGAAAAAAACATTTGATAATTTTTCATCATGAAGGTGTTGTGATTGAATCAGAACAAATTTAAAGCCGATCAGGTGAAATCTGTAGAGGCAGAAATAATACCTGAAAATGTGTTGCACAGTTTGTACAGTAAATTCAAAATGGCCGACTTATTGTTGGGTTGAGGTCACGGCTTTCAAAGACTTTTTTGTAGATGATGATATCATACACACATGTACAAAATTTAATAGTTTTCGGTGAAACACACAGCAGGGGCTGGTTCTTTGAAATAGCACTGTAGAGCCATTTCACCAGACCCAATATTGTAACCATGTCATATCATAATGTTTACTAGCTCTGATGACTTGTGTTGATGTTCTGAGCATCCCTGGCCTCTCAAAACCAACTTCCTGTTTTATGGCAAAAATGAACAGCAGGTGCAACGCCGTTTGATGAAGACTCACCATATTCACATTAAAGCTTCATCAAGGTGTCACGACTTTTCTGATCCAATCTGAGGTCAAAGCTATCACTATAGCTGACTTTGGACATGTAGATGTCTGCAGGTCAGCGCTCTTATCCAGTATGTGAAGTTTGAGGCAGATTGGACCAGTGATTGTGAAGTAATAACAACTTCCTCTGTCATGGCAGACATTGAAATTTGCTGTGAGCCATGCTACATGATCTAACTAGCTCTATACCTCCCCAGCACCCACCTATCAACTACATTTTTATTGAAATTCGCTCCATATCCAAAGTTGTCCCACACCTCTGATTTTATGTTCTTTTTGGGGCAAGTCAGTCATATCTCTCTCTCTATCCTCTGCTGTGCGAGTGTCAGTGGCTCCCGTTGTGCTGTCTGACAGGCAGTCAAAGAGTAGCGGAGATTCTCCGTTCATCTTTTTTATAAAACCAGTGATACGCAAATGTTAACGGTATAATAACCATCAAATTTTATACTGTGGTACACCATGAAACCTGCAACCACTGCAACCCTACATGTGAGGAACAAATCCTAACAGGACTGGTAGTTTATTTCTTGAGGCATTTATCTTTCTTGATGAACATCTATTGATGTGAACATCATGGATCATTTAGTGGCAGAGCTGAGCACCTCAGCACCGCTGTGGGCACATTTTGGTTTAAAGCCGGATGAAAAAGAAGAGCCAAACTAAGCAACACTGCAGTGCAAAATTCCATCAAGGCAGCTCACTCTCCCCATTTATGTCACTGCATCTAAAAGTAGTACTCCCACGACAGACCCTAATAATATGACTGATCGGCCATGAAAACCTACCCCTAGAACTTGGATTCACAGTATCATTATTAGTTTGATAGTCTGAAAGAGAACAGCTTCAGCAACAATTACATCTCAGCATTATTATTTGTCTTCTCACAATAGAACATTTTTTCATTCAAGACCTGTAAAAACATTGTGATTTTCTCTTTGTAGGGACTTTCACTAGACACACACAGCTAACATCATATGAATATTCTTCAGTAAAGGCACATTGTTGTGTCAGTATTAAATCTATATCTATTTATAAGTAAAGCTTTTATTGTGAAGTAGCAGAAAGTACAGTTTGTATAAGCAGTAGCAATAGGCATAAAAGGATAGAAAACATTGTATATTAGCTATATTATTATCAATAAAATGACATGTTCCTCCTCCCTACTATATGTAGTATACATGTATATGTATGTATACACAATATAGACAATTCTCCTACACACTACATCTTTTTCCAAACAGATCTGTGTTGAACTGCATGAATGTACAGTACATGTGTTCTGTTGTGTGATAAGGAAAATAAAGTAATCCAATCCTTGTGGATGAGACCAGGGTGCTCTGGGCTTTTGCCTGCTTGTAGTGATGACACTGCTTGAGAGAGAGAATATCTGCCTGATACAGAAAAATCTGAAGTCCTTTTGAGAGACTGAGAGGCATTCACAGCACTTCCTCACTGGCATCCCCCTTCTTGCGCTGCCATTGGTCGAGGCCCCCTCTTCCTCTGTCAGCTGATTCGCTGTTGGTATCTAAGGGCTGGCTGGCCAGCACTCTATAAATAAACTCAGTGCTGTCTCAGCAACCAGCCTATAATACTCATTAGCTACTTCTCTCTCTCCTGTTCCACCTCTCTCCCACTGAGCAAGTAGCTTCCAATAGCAGGCATTGCTCTAAGCAGCAGCAGCAGTTTGACATATTCCCCCCTAGCAACCCAACCCACCCAGTCACACTCGACCCCTTCCTTCCTTCATCTTTCCTGCTTTCTCCAACCTCTCAGCCACTGAATCAGATTATCTCTTCTATTTATCCTTCCATCTGAATGCAGATGACTGATCAGTATTTATCAATCCATCTTAATGCAGATGGCTAGTCAGAAAATCTCATGGAGAGATGTTTTCTTTTTCATATTAGAAAAAATATTTATGGTAACTGGTCAGGAACACATAGACCAGTCAAAGCTAATGCTTCCTGCTCACAGTAAGTTGAAGACTAAGCCATCTGTGTTTGTACCAGAGCAGAGTGAACCGACAGTTGTGCAGTGATGCCTTGAAAAAGGCTGTCTTTACAGTGTGCAATTAAAATTTGTTTAAACACAATGGAAGACAAGACCATTAAAGTTGAGTCAGAGGCAAGACCAAGTCTGAGCAGTTTCCAGATCAAGTGATGACAAAGTCCAATAAAACCAAACAGTGATGAGTGTTTGATCCAAACAAATGCAGTAAATTCGGAAACAATAGACTAAAAGTCAAACTGAAGCATTCAGATGTTGCAACATTTGCTAAAATCATGAGTACATCTCCATGAAAAGTAAGGGATAAAAAGTACAGGGGATGGACTAGACTAATTCATGGCCTGCTTTAACAAACACAACCTTTAGCAGATCCCCTGCAGACAGTGACAGCCTGGAACGACATGCTGTAAGCTGTGGTTTCCCCCAAAAAGAAAGGCAAAAAACATATCATTTATAGAATTTACGTAATTTATTTGTGCACTCGATTCACTTCAGCAGAGCCTGAGCGTCTTTTATGCGTTTTGCTGTCCTGATCAACTGAACTTTGCTCTGCTCTGATCTCGTGATCCTGCTGAGGGTGTGGCTTATCCACGCTTCACACTGAGACACACAGAGCGAAGTAATCTGAGTTGAGGACAAAGCTGGTGCGACATGTGCATTAAAAAACTTCCATAAAACCAAACATGGACAAGCGTCGACCCCAAAGTGCAAACCAGGACAGCCTGAACCCGAACCCAACCTGCTGCTACCCAACCTGAACCTGGTACCAGTGGCAAGGATGCTAATAGCTCCTCCCCTGCTGAGGGGAGTGAAGCTAGCCCTGCCCCGAGCACTGACACAGCTGTACCCACCGACAAGCACGGGCAGATAGAATTTAGCTGCTTTTCTACTGCATAGTACCAGCTCTACTCGACTCGGCTCATCTCGGCTTGGTTTTCTGATGGTCGTTTTCCATTCCCGATGGTACATACCTCCTCAGGGTAGACTGGGGCCACGTGAAACTGCCGTGTCGTAGTCTTTAACGTGACACACACCTCTCGTCCACCTCTCATGATCCTCTCATCAGCTGTTTAAGACAGCACCTCCTCAATATAGCATCTGCAATGAATAAAAGTTACGGTCGCTAAAGTAGCTTCGCTGTTTAAGTGTGGCAGCCATTGATTTGTGTTGTGCATGATACTCTGTGTGTGTGCCGGGCATTGATCAATCAGTGGTCTGTAACATTTCACGTTACCTTTTAGTACCTGCTCGGCTCGCTTGGAACCACAACAGTTAGTACTAAACAAGTAGAACCTAGTATCAGGTACTGGTTTGTTTCCTTTGGTGTGAAAGGAAACAAAAATGTACAATTAATTACACCACTCATCTTGGTGTATATCTCAATACTAATATTGCCAGTACTAACGAAGTATTAATAGCAGTATGACTGAGGTTCAGTAATAGTAGTAGTAATAGGACAAGAAAGAGGAGGAGGAGGGAGAGCACTAGACATAAGTAGTGAAACAAATCACCTCTCTTATCCTGTGCAGGGTCAGGGGCTGGAGCCTATCCCAGCTGATATTGGGCAAGAGGCAGGGTTCACCCTGGACAAGTCGCCAGTTCATCACAGGGCCAACACATAAAGACAAACAACCATTCACACTCACATACAACCCTGCAGGCAATTTAGAGTCACCTTCTCCTCTGCTCTATAGTGCATTTCTTTTGACTGTGGGAGGAAGCCGGAGTCCTCGCAGGGAACCCACGCAGACTCCACAGAGAAAAGTCCAAGTTCCTCAGGTGGATGCAAACCCAGAACCTTCTTGCTGTGAGGCAACAGTGCTACCCACTATGCCACTGTGCAAGTAGCACAATGTTTGAAAAATATTTGTACGAGGGCATTGAGTAGCCTTTATATCGGCTGTTGACCATTCACCATGTCTCATTTTCCAGTGTTGATGGGAGCCACACCTTTGGAGGCATCAACAATTTGCAGGTCTCCCTTCCCAGCCCTAATTCACATTGAAGCTTCATCAAGGTGTTATGGCTTTTCTGACCCACTTTGAGGTCAATATGGTTAATGTGCTAGTAAGAGTACATCAAAGTATGAAATACTACATTTCCTGTTGCTACTAGGAGGTGCTAGGACTATTACTGAATTTATCTACGTGGATGTGTTTGGGCTGGGACTCTTAACCAACATGTGAAGTTTGGGGCAGATTGAACCGTGGATAGTGGGGGTTAAAAGAATGTCCTGTTTCATGACGAAAGATGAAATTTGCCACGAAACCCCACCGGATAAGCCCCAAAATCTAATCACCACCACCAGTGAAGTATGATGGAAAGTAGTAGAGTCAAACAAAAACATATCAGAGCCTTTTTTTTGGTGTTTCAAAATGATAAATGATAAAATGAAAAAAGATTATTAATTTATTTCATCTTTGTGTTTAAGTTTGCATAATTTTGGATTTGAATTCCGTGCCTCAATAAGTGCATAAACATAAGATGTGTTACAATAATATAGTCAATCAATAATACTGTTATTTGCTAGGTTTGTGTTGTTGTTTTATTGAGCCTATAGTTTGTGTTGTTGTTATATTGAGCCTATAGGTTTGTGTTGTTGTTATATTGAGCCTATAGGTTTGTGTTGTTGTTATATTGAGCCTATAGGTTTGTGTTGTTGTTATATTGAGTCTATAGGTTTGTGTTGTTGTTTTATTGAGTCTATAGGTTTGTGTTGTTGTTATATTGAGCCTATAGTTTGTGTTGTTGTTATATTGAGCCTATAGGTTTGTGTTGTTGTTATATTGAGCCTATAGGTTTGTGTTGTTGTTATATTGAGCCTATAGGTTTGTGTTGTTGTTATATTGAGCCTATAGGTTTGTGTTGTTGTTAAATTGAGCCTATAGGTTTGTGTTGTTGTTATATTGAGCCTATAGGTTTGTGTTGTTGTTATATTGAGCCTATAGGTTTGTGTTGTTGTTATATTGAGCCTATAGGTTTGTGTTGTGTTATATTGAGTCTATAGGTTTGTGTTGTTGTTATATTGAGTCTATAGGTTTGTGTTGTTGTTATATTGAGCCAATAGTTTGTGTTGTTGTTATATTGAGCCTATAGGTTTGTGTTGTTGTTATATTGAGCCAATAGTTTGTGTTGTGTTATATTGAGTCTATAGGTTTGTGTTGTTGTTATATTGAGCCAATAGTTTGTGTTGTTGTTATATTGAGCCTATAGGTTTGTGTTGTTGT
This sequence comes from Chaunax sp. Z400, assembly GCA_037577475.1. NCBI lineage: Eukaryota > Metazoa > Chordata > Actinopteri > Lophiiformes > Chaunacidae > Chaunax > Chaunax sp. Z400. The sequence continues at coordinate 3,463,282 of CM075190.1, read as the reverse complement.
TAAATTGAGCCTATAGGTTTGTGTTGTTGTTATATTGAGCCTATAGGTTTGTGTTGTTGTTATATTGAGCCTATAGGTTTGTGTTGTTGTTATATTGAGCCTATAGGTTTGTGTTGTGTTATATTGAGTCTATAGGTTTGTGTTGTTGTTATATTGAGCCTATAGGTTTGTATTGTTGTTATATTGAGCCTATAGGTTTGTGTTGTTGTTGTATTGAGTCTATAGGTTTGTGTTGTTGTTATATTGAGCCTATAGGTTTGTGTTGTTGTTATATTGAGCCTATAGGTTTGTATTGTTGTTATATTGAGCCTATAGTTTGTGTTATTTTATTGAGCCTATAGGTTTGTGTTGTTGTTATATTGAGTCTATAGGTTTGTGTTGTTGTTATATTGAGTCTATAGGTTTGTGTTGTTGTTATATTGAGCCTATAGGTTTGTGTTGTTGTTATGTTGAGCCTATAGGTTTGTGTTGTTGTTATATTGTAATGACTAAAGAACATAAATCTCTCCATTGTTTAATGTGATCAGGTCAGTTTTGGTTGAACAGCACATGAACATAATACTGATCCTATACTGGGTTTGTAAAGTGTTTTATAAAAGTTTTATGATGACCCTGATGAAGGCCACAACGCGTTGGTCTAACAATAAAGTTGTTCCTCATACTTTTTGCCAATATGTAACAACATAACATCACGGTGTTTCATGATTAGTAGTATGATTATAATGGTTGAACTGTGAACCTAACATAATGCTGTTTAAGTAATCAGCTAACGTTAGCTAGCAAATCAATGTTGTTATTGTTGAACAGTTTGTGCGTATGATTCGTCACAATGCTGCAGGTTTATTAGGCTTAAAATCAGTTACGTTAACTAACATGAGCATGGCACCACTTAAGAAGCCAAAAGCAGGGGAAGGACAAGAAAATATTTAAACATCCTTCTCAAAAACTTCAGAGCCAAACCAAAGTACAGGTGAGGAAGAAGGGAAGAGATGTAGGAGGAGAGGATGGGAGTGAAGGTAGAGGAGCAGATGGTGGTGGGGAGAGCGAGAGCTCGAGACAAAGGACTGGCTCAACCATCGTTGATGCAGGTGGAGCTGAATCACTCAATAGGGGCAAACATCAAACATCTGGCTGGAACCCAGAGCGGTCCAGGAAGCAGGAAGTCATGAGCACTGTGTTCATGATGAGCTCAGTGTGTACTCTGCACCACTGACAACTTTTTACAGTCATGTGACTGTATTATACTTGTATAATGTGATAGTATTTCATGAGGAATGATATTTTTATTCATTCATTTTTACAACGTTTTGAACTACTTATTTTCCAAGTAACCAAAGAATTACTTGCTGTAACTTCTTCCAGTGAGGTGAAGTGTGGAAGTGTTTTTCATTGAGCCAAGGTGTGTACTGCTATTTTAAAAAGTCCAAGGAAAAATCCACACTGACCAAAAAGCAGCTGATGGCAGTATTCTAACATCAATAGAAGGAAGCTACTACCACAGCTGGACAGTGAGAGGAACACTACTCAGTAGTATGGTGCAATGACATCAATAGATGAGCAGCAGTGTTGACAGGTCCTGAATGGATGGAAGAGGAGTAGAATAAGATGTCCACAGGTGATACAAGGTGCTAGGCTGAGGAGATAAACCACAGAAGAAATGGCCTATTCTCCAAAGGCCCATCCAGGGTGTGCTGACATCTGAGAGGGAACAGCAGCACAAGAACAGACTCAGGGTCATCATACCATGCACATTTAGTGGCCCAGCAACCTAGGATTATAAAATCTGGGTCATGTGCCATGTCTCTGGGATATACACGTCACTCTTTATTTTCAGTTTTATATATACACTTCTAGTTCATTACACAAATCTAAATATCTGCAGTAACTCTGCTCCGTGTATTAACATGCCAGCCTGTTATTGGTAATGCTTGAAATAAAAACAAAAACATGGGAGAATCATCATTTTTATTATTTCTACTCAACTTAGTATTCCATTTGATAGCAATCTCCATCTGTTCAAATCCTGTCTTATTTTATTTTCAAAAACACAAAAATTATTTTTGTACAGGTCCTCTTAATTCTTACTAATGTTAGTACCCAAGATTTTCATTTTCTTTATCACATTTTAATTTATAAATATCTTTCTTATTTAATTTATATCCCAAAACTTTAGTGAATTCTTCAATCGTTTCCATCAATCTAAGCACTGATTCCTCTGTTGAAGATAAACTATTCTATTATCAGCATAAAGTGCTAACTTGCGTATTTCTTTTCCCATCTGAATTCCTTTTTATGTCTTTGTTACAGCCACAGCTGTTTTCTCCTGGTGTGAGTCAAACTTTTGATTACAGATCACAGAAGATGATTTTTTTTCCAAGATGGCGGTGCACACGGACGCAGCGGCTCACGGCTCTCCTGTGTCATGTTACAGTGTTGTTGTCTCGTCACTAGGCCTATATATATTCTTGATATATCTTGTGTTGCACCTTAAGGAGTTTGCCCTTTAATTTCATTGTACTGTATAATAACAATAAAGGCTTATTATCTCTATTTCTGTTCTATAATTGAACTGTGTGGTTCCCATTCTGTGATTGGCTCCTGCAGCTGACATCGTTGGTCCGTCCCTCCTTGTCCGTGCCCGCTGACCTGATTGCTGCGGCACCACTAGTGACCCGTGAATCCGGTGGACACAGCACAAAGGGGAGGAGACTAGAGCCAACCAATCAGTTGGTCACAGCGACTGGTTTGATGTGCAGCTTTGCCTCGACCTTGTTCTGTGTGATTGATAACTGTACTAGTTAGACTGACAGATTTGTGTCTGAGACTTTGGTTTGCATCATTCCTGGGGTTTGGGCTAGGCATTACTTATATATGTACTAATACATTATTTTCACATTTGCTGGTTACACTGGATGTGGGGGTGCTATTTACTGTACTTTGGTCTTTCTGCATTTCTTTAGAGAGGTTTGGTTTTCATATTTCTTTTGGTAATAGTGGTAGTGTTAAGTTCCTTTCGAGCTGGGTCATAACAGTCTTCATGTTTCCTAACTGATACTGCTAACACTTCAATATACATAGAAAATAAAGGAGGGAAGAGGGTCTCCCTGCCTAGTTCCTCACTGTATTATAAATATTGTTGAGTGTAACATTTGGAGGTCTGGAGGTTGAGTTACTGTAACTTGCTTGTAACCATAGGTTAAACTTCTTGTCTAGACCAAAACAAAAAGGCCAACAAACAAAATCAAAAGCCAGACAGACAGGCAAGCTACCACTGGCTACCCAACCAGTCATAGTGGTGGTTGTGATAGATGAGACAGTCTCGTCTGACAGTAACATCAGAATGAAGGAGAATGAGAAGATGGAGATGTACCAGAGGATGAGGGAACAGCTGGAACAGATGTGGAAGGTGAAAGTCAAAATGGTCCCAGTGGTGATCGGAGCATCAGGGGCTGTGACATGTTCAGAAGAGTGCAGTCCAAGGAACAGATAAGATACTGTGCAGAACATTCAAACTCCCAGGCCTCTGGTAGAGAACCCAAGCATGAGGAAGACAACAAACAACGCTGGATAGGAAACAAGACTACCTCGGTGGAGGTAATGAAACAACACAGCTCCAAATCAATACAAATGATAAATGAGCAGCAAAGGCAAGTAATGGTTGATACAAGTTGGCAGGTAAAGAAAGCTGAACATCTCAACCACAAAATGTCAAAAGTTCAAATTAGAGGTGGACAGATCGATCAGCTGGCCGATTGATTGGTGGCAGGAGGCTTATTTTGCTATGACCGGTGACCTGCTGAGCAGTCTCAGGACGGTAGCATGGTTCATGTCACGTACACAAGCATGAGCTCACAATGGCTACACACATGTCATCACCAGAGTGGAATAATGAAAACAACAACAACAACAAGCCAAAATACTCACCATTTTTAATACCTGTAAGGCCAAAATAAGCCTCAGATGAACAACCCTTTTAAAAAATAACCACCTCGAGGAACAGATTCAATAAGGTAATATTAGCAGAGTGGCTAAAACTAGCGACAGCACAGAGTCCCTGCTATTTTATTTTTTTAGATTAAAAATCTCTTTTACCAGAGAGACCTGGCCAAGGTAGCAGCCAATCCCACATTTTAAAATGCAACAAATACAACATGTTATACAACAATCCACAATAAAACCACATGGACAATTAATACACAGTGGCCTCTCAAGGAAAACATGCAGACGTCTACGTCACCACATTCTTCATGATGCATTTAAACTTGTCAACTGATACAAGCAAATTTTAGACCCTTTGGTAAATGGCTCCATGCCCATGGTGCTTAGTAGGAGAATGCAGTTTTTACCAGATTTGTCCAAACTAGGATTGAAAAGCAGCCACTAAGAAGAGCGTAGCTGGTAGCTACAAGAGCTAACACAGAGAAGGTACAGAGATAGGCTGGATGTTTACCCAGTATTGCTGTATTTATTTATTTATTTTAAAGTACATTTTTTGGACATTTTATGCCTTTATTGGATAGAACAGCCGAAGAGGTGACAGGAAATGAGGGTGGGGTGTGTGGGTGTGGCAAATGGCCACGGGTCAGAATGGAACCCACACCGATCGCTAGAGAACTCTAAAAGCTAATCTTCATCTTGACTTTCCTGACTACATTTGTAATATGTACATCAAATGAAAGTTTGTCAGCACCTCTGTCATCTGCAAACTGTGAAAAGGAGTCCCCCGAGACAATGAAACAGTCATTTAACAGCATTAAACTCTGAAGATACAGATACAGGATCTCACTGACTTTGCACCTAATCTCTTTTGGGAAAGTAAAATATGTTAGATTAAATGGGATTTTACACATGGCATCATTTCCAGTTGAATTTGTACAAGAAAAGCTGTCCAGTAACCTGAAGCATTCATACTGACCTGGAATCTAGAGATTTGTTTAGTGATACTATGAACAAACATATTCATCGAATTTTTCATTTCCATTAGAGAAATTTTACAAAAATGTTTGTCTGTGCTGTCAATTATGGTTTTAAACCTTTTAAGAAAAAGAAATGGAATCGGTATCAGTAGGTCAGACTGTTAAAATCACCCAAAAACATTGCAAATCTCGGTGGACTCCAGCATCCAACTTTGTATTCATGTCCACAAATCACAAACCTAACAAATTCACCAAGCCTGCAGGTTTAAATCATGTGATCTCAAGTTCTAAATGCACCCAAGCTCATTAACACATAGTGAGGCAGCATAGAATGCTGTCATTATCTGAGGTGAGACAGTATTGGTCAAACACATGCCCAAAAAGTCCATCAAGTGTTACTACACACTTTCATTTGTTGCAGCGGTACACCTGCAATCTAGAAGCTCCAGTTAAAACATTCATAAAAATATTTTCAACCAACACCACCTAGGTTTTGTAGACAGTTGAACTGATATTCTAAATATATTTTCAATAGATTATTTTGACTACATACAACTATTTGTGTGTGCATGTGACAGACAGAGTTGTGTATTCCTCCCACATTCATTGCAACTGAAAGCGAAAGATTGTGAGACATTACTGCCTAATTTTGAGTTCTTGTTAAACCTGTTCCTGGGTCTGGAAGGCTACTAGCTAATTTCCATCTGCAGTCCCTGAGCAATCAGACAGGAAGTAACACAGTGCGCATTTAACACATTTATTTTTTCAGAGTAGGTTAACCTTAAAAGGCAACTTGCACTAACTACTCACTACATTTTTAAATGGCAAAACCTTGTGTAAAAATTACATCAACAGTTCAATTTCTTTCACTTACTATTTTACATGTCAATAAATAACCAAAGAAATGTGAATTGCAGTAAACTAAAATTCTGCATTACAGACAAACTGTAGAGTGTCAGGTACTGAAGTCAGGTCAAATATTACGGGGTGTAGTACGTAAAAATCACAGCTCGGTACCTCAGGTCTGGGGTCAAAGTTCAGTTCATTTTCAATTCAGTGGAAACGTTTCTTCCTTGTCCCACTAATGTTAACACTCAGGTGATGCTGTTTCTAATGAGTTAGCATGTTCCATGTGCTACAGCTACATACACTATTACAGCTGTACAAGTGTCTGCATACAGCTTTGTAACGATCCACTTGTCTTTGTCGTCATTATAGTTGATGTGAAACTGAAGTGTTCCCACACAGCAGACTTAAATGATGAGGGAGGGTCTTCAAACTCCTGTTTGTCTCTGGTTGCCATGACCACCAGCCTGCTGCACTGACTGAACTAACAACATCTGGGGCCTCATTTATAAAAGGTTGCTGCGCACAAAAAAGTAGCGTAAACGATGTGAAATGTGTGTAAACATCTTTCACCACAAACGTTATTTCTAGAGAAAAAGGTTCAGAGTTTCAGATTTCTACTTTTCACCCTGCTGTAGAGTCAGAATCAGAGACACTTGATGGTTTTTATCACTAAATAAAGTTCAGTCAGAAGTAAAAACACAGATGAATGTAACAACAATGTAACAACAAATATGGACAGAAGCAGAATATTTGGTTGATAAAAAACATGTTCTGAATTTTAGGAACCATTCCATCTCTCTTTTTTCAGCTGTGTGTTTTTGACCTTCTTTTTGACTCTGCAACAGTTGGTTGTTTGATCCAACCCTGTTCACCATCCACCACATGCTTCTGTCAGACAAACTGCTGGAGACACAGCTGACTTGTCCTTTAACGTGTTTTATTAACACACTGCACAACATCAACATGAGCTCTGAGCAAGTAACACCAGAGAATCTCAACCAACCTTGTTGATCACTCAAACTGTGACACTGTAGCTACTAATTCTAGCTCTCTGATTGGCTGGACAGCATGTCAGTCTACAGTATTACCCAATACCTTCAGCCTGTTTCCTTTTATTTGATATTCCACTGCTAAGCCCTCCAAACAAAACAGTTTTACGGTGATGAGAACCTCTGACTCTGCAAACTCTGCTTTCTTCTTCATACTCATCTCCATCATCATCATCATCATCACTGATAGTCCAACAAAGGCTCCTTAACAATGTCAGAATATTATATTTAGCATAGACTATTTATGGATGATTGTGGGACGACTGGGAGGAGTAGTGGGTTGATACTGGGAGGAGTAGTGGGATGATACTGGGAGGAGTAGTGATGATACTGGGAGGAGTAGTGATGCTACTGGGAGGAGTAGTGGGATGATACTGGGAGGAGTAGTGATGATACTGGGAGGAGTAGTGGGATGATACTGGGAGGAGTAGTGGGATGATACTGGGAGGAGTAGCGATGATACTGGGAGGAGTAGTGGGATGATACTGGGAGGAGTAGTGGGATGATACTGGGAGGAGTAGTGGGATGATACTGGGAGGAGTAGTGATGATACTGGGAGGAATAGCGGGATGATACTGGGAGGAGTAGCGGGAGGACACTGGGAGGAGTAGTGGGACGACACTGGGAGGAATAGTTGGATGACACTGGGAGGTGTAGTGGGATGACACTGGGAGGTGTAGTGGGATGACACTGGGAGGAGTAGTGGGAGGACACTGGGAGGAGTAGTGGGACGACACTGGGAGGAGACCATACTTGCACAGTTCACCACAGGTGGGTATTTGTAAAGAGAAGACTGTGTTCAGGTCTACGCCGCATGTTTTATAGATCTTTTATTCATTCTGAGATCTGTGAGTACGAAACGTTTAGGACAGAATCTACTCAGTTTTATAAATGAGGTCCCTGGTCCTTCACTAAAGTTGTCCCTCAGAATTTGAGTCCCGTAAGCACACAAATAAGTTAGCTATAAGCACGTGTTCTGGCTGCATTCATTGCATTCATTCAGTACACGTGTGTACCCAAACAAAAGGCCCGTAGATGTTTGGTTCAGATAAATGTACCGTTATGTACCCCTATCAAATATAGAGAAGACTCATCTGAAGAAGACATAACTTCTTTTTTTTAGCAGGATAATGTGTCAGCACACAAGGCAAAAACAAAAAAGTCATGATTTGAACACTTCTCTGTCTGTGATGTTTTGGCCAGGTCAGTCACCAGATCTTAACCCCATAGAGAATATATGGGGGCATATAGAGGCCAGACTGGTTGGCAGACAATGTGTTGACACTGACTGCTGTGGGAAGCAGTCAGAAAGGAAGAGAGGTGATGTGGCACACTGTAAAAGGCTTTCAGACAGCAAAACACTGAAGAAAAACAAAGGAAAAGCTTTCTCTTTTGCCCTAAACACAGACAATGCACACAACATTGTGTAACATTGTCACTTATTTCACTTGTATAATGTTAAATTAAAAGAGTAATTCTAAACAAATTGATGAATTGTGCTAACCTCCATTTTTTTGCCCTTGAGTGTATGCTAATGGAGAAGATGGCCAACCTTCAGAGTCCCCAAAGAAATGACAAAAAGAAACTTTAAAAAAATGTCTTTCCATAGAAAACCCAAAAAACAAGATTTGTAGAAAAATCCAAATGTTAAGAGGCAGAACTACTTAACTTGGTTAATATAAGTGGAAGGTTTGGTGAAGCTATAATGTGTAGTTTGCCTGATGTGCCCCGGACAAAGTGACCAGCCTTCAGAGTCGCCTGAAACATGCTTCCATGGAAACCACACACAAAATAAAATTCATCTAAAATTCTAAATATGAAAAGGCACTACTATGTTATATGGTAGATCTATGTGAAAGAGCTGGTGAAGCTAGAATGAATCATTTGCATATGCTCCAGACAAAATGAGGACCCTTCAGACTCACCTTAAAAATCACTTTCCCATGGAAACAAGAAAAAATGTGTAGAATATTCACAGTGGCAGAGGGCACAACTACTTATGGTTAATATACTGCATGTGTAAAAACTGGTGAAGCTAGTGTGTGTAGTTCACGACATATGCAACTGACAAACCCCCCCATCATTTCTATATCGGGGGATAAACAATATGATATTTAACATTTGTGTAATGTTAACAATCTGGTCAGACACTCGTTGTTCAGCACACACAGCACTCTCATCCCGTCCCTCAGCTCAGTGTCCCTCACTGATAGACCATAACTCTTCTACAAAGAAGTGCTTTGTAAAAAAACAAACTTCAGGTCACACTCCTGGCTATGTGTGAGACAAGTAAGCCCCTGAGGAGACACAATTCTGACTGACAAGTTCACATTCAAACATTTGTGTTATGCATGTGCATTTAAAACTTAACACTCAATGCAGCAGACACTAAAATGCACACAAGGACACACTGCAGCACATTCATACTGTGTCAAGTTCATCATCCTGACATCAAACCTCTATAAATTACCAATAAAAACAAAAATAATCATCACACTGCTTACAATAGCACATTCATTCACACACATGCAGACACACACACACACTCACAAAAGCATCAACACAGAGACCACACCATGAAAGTAGCCTCACACACACTTATAGCTGTACAGTGAAGTAAGGAAGCAAAGTGTGTGTGTGTGTGTGTGTGTGTGTGTACTAACTCTTGTTTTTGCGCAACAGGGCAGAGGTGATCCAGGGTTCTGGTTGGACCATCCTGCTAGAGGGCACAGTCTTGTCCTCCACAGATGATGATGTGATCACCATGGAAATGCTCGACAATTGTTCAGTCCAGCAGGGAAATATTGTCAAACAGAACACTCAGATGTGTAGAGAATGTGGGGTTTTCAGTGACTGTCATAAAATGTGTTTCCAATCCCAGAGTTCACTTCAACTGTTTACATCCATCTGGTGGGAAACCGACCAACCAATCAAAAGGCACTGTCTACTCTGGCTAGTTTCTAATCCAAATTATTTTGTGACTGTGGTTTCTAAGGCAACCAAGTGGTGTACAGGCAGCTTGTATCTCTGAAGTAAAAATATATAGGATCTGATCTCTGTCTTCTGTTCCACTACAGATATGTACCTGTCATTCTACACATATATTCCGTAGCTTTGTGGGCGTAGGGAGTGGGATGAAACAGAATGCGTGGTTTGTTAGGTTAGCTTTTTTGTTCTGTTGGTTTCAGCAGATTCATGCATTCTTTCTGTGTGCGGGAGATTTGTACTGCTCCACTCCTGACTGCTGGTGCTACTAATTTAAGTAGTTAAAATATGCTTATCTTGTGTAGTATCTTAACAAGTGACTACTTTAACAGTTTGAAGTCACTGTCCAAGGAGTAAAGGCAAAGACTTAACTTGCTGACACTGGAAACTCTTCAGACATCTTGGTAGTAATGTAACGCTGGGTTTAAGAGTGGAAGGCTGCTAGTATTCACTAGGTTACTGTAACTCCATGGTCAGTATGGTTCTAAGAGATCTCATGTCTTTAAGCAGAATATCTTGATTTGTCTATTTCTTCAACAATGAATGTTAAACACATTGACTAGCTGTAAGTCAAGTCTGTGCTAACCAGGCTCGCCCAGCATACTGCCAGGTGGGCAGGTGGGCAAGGTAGTGTGAAACAAGGAGTGGAAGAAAAGGAGGTGGAGGGGAGTTAGGTTTCCAGCCGCCTGTTTTTACCCCATCCTTTCCCCTAAAATTAGCTCCAATTACTGAAACTCTCTGGGGGAGGGGGTCCTCGTCACTGGACAGATAGAACACTGCAGAGTGATGTTATCACTCACATTAATCCAGTGACACACAGCCCTTCACTGGAAATATCACAGAGCTAGTTCAGCCAGAGCTCCACGAAGGCTGTGTGTTGAGGTCACTCAGCTCCCATTCACCCACTTACAACAGGAGGTGGTCAGCCTCTGTCAGGGTGAGAGGGAGCACTTTTAAAAAGTCACACAGTAATGTATTGTAATCCCCATACACTACACAGGATGTCTCTGTGACGACAACACATGTAAACAAGCCAGTCCACTGCAACGCTGATTTCAGAGAAAGGTGTAGTTCCAGAGAAGAGTTCCTCTAAGTTGATATTTACAGACTGTTTAAAGAACAGAAAGTGATGTGCCTTTACAAATTGTGCACCTGCAAATCAAATGCACACGTCTTTCCCGTGCGGGTAAATCTAGTATCCAGGGTTAGTTTGCAAGAGATTTCACCGGGTTGCTGAAATACCCAGCTGACGGCATACACTACACTTCCAAACCTCCGGTGTTTTCTTCTGTCACCAAAGCGTAGTTCAACGCAGGAAAAGTCGGTCTCTGGGGTAATCACACCAAGGTCACATCACAAACAACATCTGAACCAAAACTGTAGACTCGTCTCGAGGTAAACTGAAGAAAACAAATCCAGTCAAGTTCCTGAGTTTGCTGAAGCCTCGGTCGCCTTCTGACGCGCCTCTTCCGTCTGCTTCCACTCGATTCTCACGGCGTCCCCGTTAGCTCGTTAGCTCGTGCCTCTCCGGATTGAGAAAGATGTTTTTATTCCTCCTAGATGGAAACCTTCACGAGTACGATTCCTACTCATGTTTCTCGCCCGTTCCCCTTACTGTGCTACTCCGTTAGACAGGATCTATGACACCCTCCCACACGGCTCCCCGACCCTGCCATACGGACTAGACCATATTCATGTGGTGGGGGTCGGAACTGGTTTGTCAGGCTCAGCCTCACGCACTACTGCTGAAACTACAATAGATACACATACAAGACGAAGACACGACATAAACGAAACATATACACGACCTTTTACATAAACTCGGTGTGATTTTATTGAGCGTCATCTGCAAGTGATTTAGTGGGACAGTAACTTTAACCTTTAATCAGTCCACAATAGTCTGGTCCAAGCAGACCTCTCCCGTCCTGTCCATTTATAGTAACAGCGGGATATATACACTGGAACTTTATATATACGCATGCATTGACAACCTTTACTTCAACCCTTGATATAAAATGATGTATAAAGCTCTGACATATGATACATCGACTACTTATAACCACTTCCTAGGACGTCAATGTATATTACTTTTAGAAACTTCGTCTGAAATGTGTACGAAACATATTCTACAAAACATTAAAATATCTTATGTGGGTTTTCAAAAATATAACTTTTCATTTTACATTAAATAGTCAAGAGTCTATGGACTGTGCAGTATGCAATGTTTTCGGAGGTCGAAAGGGAGGGAAAAGGAGAAAAAGACAGGATTATAATGATACATGCCATTTAAATAATAAATATGGTTGACAAGGTTTAGGAGAGCAGAGACAAGGGTTGATTTAGTCAGTTTTTCATATTATAAGCTTTTATTTGATGCTGCTTTCTTATCGCTACCACGTCACATTTAAATGCTCAGTTTGTTCATTGGGTCTGTATAAATGTTTCAGTCGCTCTGGACTTGTAAACGCAGTCTCTACCCTCCTTCTGCAGGCACCCTCTCCGGGCTCTGCTGCTACCCGACGCTACGGCAGCTGCAACGCTATTGGCTAGATAATATCCCATTCCTGGCTGTGATTGGATAGCGGGCATATCAGCGGGAGGGGCGTTGGGCTTAGTTTCCCAGTGTCTATTCAAAAAGCGCGAGGCAGGAATGAAGCGGAAATAGTTTGAAGATGTCAGGTAGAAATGGAAAGAGGGAGGAGACAGTGACAGTGAAGGAGGAGATACAGCCAGGGATCTGGGGAGAGAGCAGGGTGAAAGGATTCCATAAGTCAGAGCGACTCTACCGCTGAGATGTGTAGATTCTCCTCACAGCGGAGCCAAATCCTGAGGCTGCTACTGTTGCTATCCGAGTCTTCCAGCTAAATTGGGCACAATGGTGCCTGGGAACAGCTCAGCTCCCAGTGTCACAGACCAGCTGAGTGGTCCTTAAAGGGGACTTCACCTTCAAACACAAGCCACTGAGAAATTACTTATTTTTCATTTTAACCTGTGCAGATCATCCATCAGTAAAATGTGCTGAAAAAGTCACAGTGAAAAGCCCACTGAAGCATGGTGACTTTAATTACCAACCATACTATCTATCTATCTATTATCTATCTTATCTATTATCTATCTATCTTATTATATTATTTATTGCTATAATCACCATTTTGATTGTCATACTGAGCTATGTTTTCAGCAATCCATATTTTTTGCTATTATGAGGTGCTACAGTATATGAGTATTGATACAATAATACTATAAATAAAGACATGATGCTCAAGCTTCAGTAAAAGTCTTTATTTAATTGTTAAACTAACTGTAAACTTGGCTTCATTTCAAGGCAAACCTCAGCAAATGTGGTTACTGTACTTTGGCTTTGTGATGTCACTTTGACTCCACTTTTCATAGCAGTCTACTCAACCTGAAGGCTCCAGAATCCATGGTTCAATCACTGTACTCCCACACAATGAGAAACAGCTGACTACAGTTTAAAGTAATCACAGCTAAAGCACGCCCAAATAATGTGCTATAATTATAGAAGTTGGTATTAAAATGATCTTTCTCACAGGTAAGTCATAAACAAGCAAAAAGTAACAATACAACAGCAGCTATTTATCCTAATGCATTAATCACATGCAGATGTGTCACTACAGGTGTCCTTTAGGGACCCTCTCTGAAAGGGTGTAGCAGGAGCCAGGAGCATGTTGGAAAGGACTATTGCATGCCATACACACAGACAAGGGGTGATGTCACGTTTTTAGTGACTTTTTCTGTATGACTGCCACCCAGGGGCTCCTCTCTGATCCAAACAAAATCAAACTTGCTGTGTATAGAAAGGTTTGAACCCACTGCTGGGTGAAAATCCCAGTACTGTCATTGTCATTACATCAAACAAGGAGAAAGGATGGAGACTTTTTCTCAAAAGGACAATAAACATGAATGAGGGGCGAGGAACAACTTTCATTAAACCAAAATCATCTCTCATAAAAAAGCAATCCATCACATCTCCACTTGCATAACAATTGATAGTTAAAAAATGCATTCCTTACATGAGACATTAATTTCAAATGCTGCAGAAGTTCATTCGGGCCCAAACACAGTGTTGCATGCTAAATTTCATTAGCATTGCTTCTTGCTGTCTAATAAAATGTGCTAAATTTACAATAAATCAATAAGATATTATCCTGTTTTCCCTAAACATTTTTCTTCAATGTCTTTGAAGCCAGCCTGGTATGTTGATATCAACCTTTTACTCAAAGAAGGAGACTGGAACAAAGATCTTCAAGAACCATAACAAAACATCAACAACTTACAACAACACAACTTATCCCCCTCAAGGTCACACAAAATGAAATTAAAAGGCTTCCCACAGGTTTCTAAAAATTGTTTGTGTGCCATGGTAAAGCTATGGTTTAGTTAGCGACGTGTCTGTGTGTGTGGCCACTGAGACAACAGACTGACTTTGACTGTGTCACTGATCAAACCAACAGGACCATTCCACAGCGGCATAGATTTGCTGAACCACCACTGTGGCACAATACCAGGAATACCCCCACAATTACATACACATTAGCACATTAGAAAGTGTGTTTGTATATACTGGAGATGGAATGATATTTTTATAGTACAAACACATACAACAGTTGACCTACTCAACTGCTGTATGTTATGCTATTATAATTCAGACAAAAAATATGACTGAAAAAAGAATCCCCATGGCAGAAGAAATAAAGTGCAACATTTCTAAAAGTCAGTGAATTAATATTTTGGCATCTTTTAAATGCTTTTGTAAGATAATATGTATGTTGAGTCACTGATCTGTATACAAATCTTTTTTTTTTTTAAAGTTACCAGTTAGCATTAGCAGTTTCACAACACAACAGAAATTAAAATAATTTACTGAACTTTTATTCAAAATGACTATGTTTTAAAATTAAAATTAAATATGGATATTAATTACATTGATATTATCTGAGAACAACTGCACTATAGTAATTACAGATTTGTCCATTTAATAAATTTGCACTATTGGCCTTTCTGATTTTTGCTTTTACATTTTGCTGCAGTTTTTATTCTATATCTTCTTAACACTAGGTTTATGAAAAATTCTTTAATTTCTTTGATTTTAAACATTAAAGATTATTATTCTAATAGCCTCTAAAGCCCATTATAACCTCAAATGCTGCTTCAGTGCATGTTTAGGTAGTGATATAGCATACTGCATTGACAGAAAAGCAACTACTTAACAGTGGACTTGGACTGAAATTAGAGTCCTAATTGTCTCTCTCTGTTGATAGTTCTGAAATGTACTATCGCTATATTACTAAATATGTCAATAAACATCAGAAATTCCTCACAGAGTTACTGACTGGCTTCCACTGAGCGACGTTCAGTTGTACTAACAACCAGACGGTGGAGATTACAGAGGCAGTGCAAGGAGGCAAGCAGACTCAGAGACTCACGTGCCTTGCAGCAAAATTCCACCCGGCAACTATACAACGTACCATGGCAACAGCCCTGCCATTGGTCCCCGGTGCGTTTTCAAATGACCAATGGCATGGCCAGCCACGGGTGATGCTTGTTGCTAGGTAAACATGATGCAGAGGAAAGATAGAGGAGCAGAATTACCATGCTGCTACTGCAGGGTGCTTTCAGCAAGGAGTGGAGGAGCACTTCACACTTGGAGATACCCTTCTCAGTTGGTGCCCAAGAGACAAAACATAAAGAAAAAGGAATGACACAGGCAGAGGAGTCAAATATAAGACTGGATTAAAGCCTATAAAAATGTTGCTGCCAATGCACAATGCAACCATGTACAGGAAGCTAATTCAACTTCATCAAATCAGCAATTTCCATTTCATTCTTCAAACAAAATTTATTGACATCATTTACTGACACTCAATTTCAGTTTTAAAATGTTGTAAACAATGTGGCCTCCACACTATAACTGATTGAATAATAACATATTAATGTCAATGAATAAAATAATCATTTAAAAATTGTGCAACATAGGTTAAATAATCAAATGTAAAAGGAAATAGCTTAATCTCTAGTAATTTATATCAATTACTGAGCAGCTTCAGCTTGGATGATGAAGCATATGCCTGCCCAAAAACGGTTCCAGCTGGACACCCAAAAATGCAATGTGGTTCTGAGGTTATGTGGTTGTGACAGCCATGAAGGTCCAGTCAAACCCTCTCTAAAAATCCAGGAACATTAATCATATTGTTCCTATGATAAAGCAAGAGCATGTGTGTTGTGATTTGAGTACTGAGCATGGAAAATGAGTTAAATAATAAAGAGGGTAACCGTACATTAGCCATGCTCTGGCTGGGGGTAGCAGTTTGTGCAGATATTTTGTTCATGAGTTTTCAACGGGTAGGAATATATACTTCCACCTCCCTTCATTCACACGTTGATCAATGTTACCATCTGTGTATGAAAGTACAGTACATATTGTGCCAGTTCCTAATAGAACTGATCTGAACACATCAAGCTGTAGTGTGGTCTTTTTACCTCTGCTAAGGATGTATGTTTTCACAGGCGTTTGTCTGTCTGTTTCTATATATATATAGCTATATATAGTAAGGATGGGCATATAAAGCAAAAATAGTAATTGACTACCCCTCCTCTCCACACTGGAGCCAGTTTTGCAACACTTGCTAAATGAGTTCACAGCTCACATGCCATTATCATCATATAGTTTCTCCAGTCTCGCAGTGATCGCTTTTCTAGATGGCGAAAACTTTCGCCTGCAATAAAGCTGATGAAGCATATCTTTTGCGATCACCTGAGAGATGACAGCTGTTATTTGTTGTGCATGTCTAACAAAGTTTATTTTGTCTGCTGACAATACTAGCCATCTATTGTTGCACAGTGGATGGACCTTCTGCTGGTGTTTTGCACTCAGATGATTGTGCATAGTTGTGGTAGAATTGTGATAAGATTGTTTTACCTGGCACAGTTGGTACTGCACCTTATTTTCCGATATTTATTTAAAGGAGTTCCACACCTGACTTTTTAATGGCTAGCACGTTTCTGCTGTCTGCCTTGAGGTCATAGTGCGTTCTTCCTTTGTGTGTAGTGGTTGAAAACAGCCAGTAGGTGTGTTACTGCTTCCTTCTGGTGTTAGTACTGCATTACTACCAGGCGCAGGTGAAACCAAAGGAAAAACATTTTTTAAAGCAAAGCCGTGTTTACTAATTGATTTTTTATGAATTTATGACAAATTTTTTAGAAAAGAAAAACTAATTTATAATATAATTTATAACATAACATAATAATTGTTGAATTATTTGCCAGTGCAGTCTTTCACAAGCCACTTTTAGACAGGCGTTATGCATCAGCGCCGAAACAAATTCCCTTCTCTCTGACCTCTTCGGTGCGTTCAAACTGGACCAGACCAAGGCGTCACAACACCACCTTGATGTGTGCGTTCACAGTTATGCCAGCGTTCCGCAATGTGACGTACGATGCAACAACGAACATAAAAGCTAATAAATTTCACTATCTCTACAGTTTAGCGGTCATTGTCTGTGCTTGTTCATGAAATAACAGACGTCCTGTTGCTACCGCATAGTTAAATTCCCCCGGGGTAGGTCACACACCTGAAAAAAATTACCACAACGTCACATCCGTTCCGCAACGCCGGGGCACTTCATTCAGACAGACGCCTGTTTCAGTGTTTTACGACCTGCCGAGGCGTCACAGAGGGTCACAGAGGTGGAACAATCTGACACCCCATTACGCCTTCATTGCATTGAGACAGACATTGGGGCAGAATAAAGGTGCAACAGACACAGAATGAAAACGCTGTCTGAATGGGGCTACAGAGTGGTGAACCCCTCCCTATCTTTACTTCAGAAAGATGTTCTTTTTATACCCAATCATGTTACTAACCTGTTTCCAGTTAACGTCATTAATGTTGAGATGTTCCGCCAGCTGTTGTCTTTTAGCTTTTCACTACTTTTACAGTCTTTTGTTGCCACTGTCCACTTTTTTTTTAAACATGTTGCTGGTTTCAAATTCAAAATGGACATAATTTTCAAAAAACAATTAAATTTGTCATTTTCAACATTTGATATGTTGTCTTTGTGCTATTTCCAATTTAATATGGGGTTTCAATGTTTGGTAAAGCATCATATTCTGATGATTTACACAGCGTCCCAACTTTTTTGGAAATGGGGTTGTGGGTAATTAAAATCACTTGACTATATATGTTGATAACAACAACAACCTTAAGTTGCCTTATTAATTCTTCTGTTTCTGATATCTGTTGCACCTGTATTCATTTGGAAATGGACAAATACTGCACTTTATTTTTGATTGGAGATTTACAAAAGAGATTTGTCTTGTAACTTGTTGCATGTTTAAAGTTTTTGTTGTATAGATCTGTTGCACCTGTTTTCTTCTTGGAAAGTAAAACATGTTAAATAAAATGGGATAATATGTGATAGATAATTTTCAGTTGTACTTTATCTGTACAAAAAAACTGTCCAATAACCTGACCTAGCCTCTTTATAATGACCATGATCTTGAGATTTGTTTGAATGAGATAAGGTCCTATCTCTCTGGTGCAGTGTGAGAAAAAAGGTATTTATTTTAAATGCAATGAACAAACATATTCATGGAATTTTTAATTTCCATTTAAGAAATTTTACAAACATGTTTGTGTATGCTGTCAATTGTGGTAGTACAATTTTCAAAAAACAAAAACAAAATCGGAATAGCCCAAAGAAACAAATCGGCATCGGCAGTTCAGACTATAAAAATCAGTAATCGGAATTAGCCAAGAAAATTGTAGCCGCACCTCTAAAACAAACAGCATCAATCACATACCAGTAATTTGCTAATCGAGGGACTGTAAGGCCGCATTATGTAATAATGCAATAAATATTCCCTTCATTTTGTAATAATGCTGCATTATGTAATAATGTAATGAATTTTACCTTCATTATGAGATAATGCCGCATTTGTAATAATCTGACGTATTTTGTAATAAAACCCTGAACGCAATATTTTATAAATTTTGCCACATTTTGTAACATATTATTACATAATGCGGTGGTTATTACAAAATGCGGGTGTTGAACTTCTTTCTGATGAAAATGGAATAATATGGTGCAATATGTAATAATCAACCAAAATTGATGTCTTCATCTGTACCTGTATATTTTTTAACAATTAAAATAAATTGAAATTCCCTAATTATTAGGGAATTTATTCCTAATTAGCATTATACTTGACATTTTAGGCCGTTTTCACACCTGAAAGTCTGCTGGATCCTATTCCCTGCTGACTTTGGGCATGAGGCGGGGTACATCCTGGACAAGTCGCGAGTTCATCATGGGGCACTGCTGCTGCAGTTTCTTTACATTCAGGTGCCATTGCTGTCCGCATTTTTTTTTTTTTGGCACAGAAAACACCAATCAATTTTAAACAATCCTGAATTTTTCAACCATCCCTGAACATAGGCAGTGGACGGACCAACATCATCATCAGACGCTGATGAGGCAGCCTGTCTCTCAGTGGGATCAGCACCGGACAAAGACATGGCTACCTGGGTCTCATCAATAGGTTCAGCACCGGACAAAGACATGGCTACCTGGGTCTCATCAATAGGTTCAGCACCGGACAAGACATGGCTACCTGGGTCTCATCAATAGGATCAGCACCGGACAAAGACATGGCTACCTGGGTCTCATCAATAGGATCAGCACCGGACAAAGACATGGCTACCTGGGTCTCATCAATAGGATCAGCACCGGACAAAGACATGGCTACCTGGGTCTCATCAATAGGTTCAGCACTGGACAAGACATGGCTACCTGGGTCTCATCAATAGGTTCAGCACTGGACAAAGACGTGGCTACCTGGTCCTTATCAATAGGTTCAGCACTGGACAAAGACGTGGCTATCTGGCCCTCATCAATAGGTTCAGCACTGGACAAAGACGTGGCTACCTGGCCCTCATCAATAGGTTCAGCACTGGACAAAGACGTGGCTACCTGGTCCTTATCAATAGGTTCAGCACTGGACAGAGACGTGGCTACCTGGCCCTCATCAATAGGTTCAGCACTGGACAAAGACATGGCTACCTGGTCCTTATCAATAGGTTCAGCACTGGACAGAGATGTGGCTACCTGGCCCTCATCAATAGGTTCAGCACTGGACAAAGACGTGGCTACCTGGTCCTTATCAATAGGTTCAGCACTGGACAGAGATGTGGCTACCTCGGTCTCATCAATAAGTTCAGCACTGGACAGAGATGTGGCTACCTCGGTCTCATCAATAAGTTCAGCACTGGACAAAGACATGGCTACCTGGGTCTCATCAAGCGTAAAACGTACAGGTACATTTTATTACAACGTTAAATAATGTGGCGTTACAGGGACTTTACTTACTTTAACTAAGCATTTTCCTTTACTTTTACATTTCTATTGTCCTCCATTATTCATTAGGACAGCCACCCCGTCACTTCATTTTGCAGAACATTATGGGGTATCGCACACTACCGGATTTCATTATGATTCTGAAACCAGAGGGAGCAATGATTGCACTGCCTCACGTGATCTCTTAAGAGCCCAGCTGTGTAGGAAAACAAAACGACTGCTGCGATCGGCCTACTTTGCAGTGAGAAAACAAGAAAACATAGGAAATGAATGTGGATGAGGAAATAGTTGGTCAAAACAGATTGCCTATTCTTCATCCAGAACCAGAGGTGAGATTTTAGCTGTCGATTTAATCTGTCAACAGTAGCATGCTATCTTACCGTTAGCCTAAGGCTAGAGTGTTTACTGTTGCTTGGCAGCAGTGGCATCTGCTATAGAATGTCTCTCACAATGGATATTGTGGTTCTGCTCATAAAATACTGAATCATCCAGAATTTAACTCCTAAATATCAAACATTTAGGTGGTCCCAATGTGTCCATGAGCAGATCAGGAGGTGTAAGACTGGATGTGTAAATGCCTCACATTACCAAATCATCTGGGTAGAAG